>PVKV010029584.1:0-23405 GCA_004027835.1 Alouatta palliata | reverse complement strand
GCCCACACTCACCGCTGTGCCCAGGTGCCCCCAAGCCCACACTCACCGCTGTGCCCAGGTGCCCCCAAGCCCACACTCACTGCTGTGCCCAGGTGCCCCCAAGCCCACACTCACTGCTGTGCCCAGGTGCCCCCAAGCCCACACTCACTGGTGCGCCGTGGAGTAGTCGTAGGTCATGAGGCTGAAACCATCCAGCACAGGGGCCAGTTGCTCAAACTCCTTATGCGTGAACATGCCCAGCTGGTCGGTCCTGCAAGACAGGTACAGCCACCTCAGGCTACTCTGTGCCGTCTGAAGCCCCTGCCCAGCTGGGTTGAGAGCAAGCTGGCTGTGTGGGCCTTGGGTCACTTTTTCCCTGGGGTGGGGGCAGCCTGCAACTGGGTCGGGACCATAGAGGCTGGGGCGTGGGGAAGACAGGAGGATGTGGTCACGTGGGCCCAGAGGCCTCTCTGAAACCAAGTTACAGCTGAAAACAGGGCTAACGGCGGGAAGACCTGGGCCAGGGCTGCCCATGGAGGGGCAAGGTCAGTAGCGAGCAGCTAAGAGGATGGGCCACTGCAGAGAGCTGGGGCCCCTGAGATGGAACTGACAGATCCAGGCTCCCAGGAGCATCCCCACCCAGGGTCTGCACCAAAGCCTCCCTGAAAGTAGAGCCAGCTCTTGGGACGCCAGCCCTCAAGGCCACTCAGCATCAGCCTGACCCAGCCAGGCTGTCCAGAGTCCTCTCTGGACCTCAGCAGGGAGAAGGGAAGGACAAATGCTTGGCTCCCAGGACAGAGCAGGGCTGTGTGGTACATTCCCCAGCACAGGGGAGCGGGCACCAGGGCAGGTGGTTGGCTGCAGACACCTGTGGCATGGGCACTGAAGAGGAAGCGGCCCTGGGCCATCTCGGGATGGCAGCCCTTCCCTTGGGGACCCGCCTTCCTGACCTAGCTCCACTGGGGACCAGTCTCCTGTCCCAGCCCAGGGACAGCTGAGTGCTCGCCGATGGCCACTCCACACCAGGTCTGTAAGCAGAGGGGAGGTGGGAGGGGCACACAAAGGTCAACACTGAGGGCCTTCACGGCAGCAGGACACAGGGCGGGGGCGCGGCCGGAGGAGCGGCACTCACAGAAGTGAGGTGGGTCCCTGTGAGGCAGTGAGGCTGTGACCCCTCCTCCGCTCAAGGTCACTGGCCTCCCAAATACGGACCACACCAGGGGCCTCAGTGCTGGGGGGCAGTGCTGGAGCCTCTCAGGGGCGTGAGGGCCAAAGATGCCCCTGCAGATCCCTGGGCCCACCTGGCAGGTCTGAGGAGCCCCTCTCCAGATGCGCAGCTTTATCCCAGCCCTTGCCTCGAGTCTGCCAGGTCCAAGGTCCAGGCCTCCCTCCTCTGCTGGGCACCATGAGAGACCCAGGTCCCAGAGTCTGCAGGGAGGTGGGGCATCATCCATGGTCCCCTCAGCCCCAATCTCTCTTCCTGGAGCCCTGCCTGCCCAGCCTCACTGCTCAGGCATGGTCAGCCTCCCTGGAACCCCAACAAAAACCCCCCAGTGCTATGCCTGTCACCCCCGGTGGCCTGCCTCAGTGCCTGAACCCCTCCCTACAGCCAGGAGCCCCTAGGACCGCAGCCCCAAATCCAGGTGTCCACAGGACCCTCCCCGCCCTGCAGCCTCCCGCTGGGCCGAGGCCTCCACCCAGGTCCTGTCACCCACACCCAAGGTCATTTCTTTTTTCTTATTTTTAGATGGGGTCTGTGTCACCCAGGCTGGAGTGCAGTGGCACAATTCTGTCTCACTGCAACCTTGAACTTCTGGGCTCAAGCAATCCTCTTGCCTTTTTAATTGATTCAAAAAAGGAAAAATGGCTGGGTGTGATGGCTCATGCCTGTAATCCCAGCATTTTGGGAGGCCGAGGAGGGTAGATCTCTTGAGCCCAGGAGTTGGAGACCAGCCTGGGCAACACAGTAAGACTCTGTCTCCACAAAAAAATTAAAAAATTAGCCAGATATGGTGGTGTGTGCCTGTAGTCCCAGCTACCTGGGGGGCTGAGGTAGGAGGATGGCTTGAGCCCAGGAGGTGGAGGCTGCAGTGAGCCATGACGGTGCCACTGCACTGCACTCCAGCCTGGGCGACAGAGCAAGACGATCAGTCAGCCTTGTTGCGGACAGGGTGCCGTGTCCCCACAAACAGTTATGTTGAAGTCCTAAGCACTGACCGGATGGTTTCTGGACATGTGGACTCGAGGAGGTGATTACGGTTAGACAAGGCAGTGATGATGGGCCCACGGTGGAGTTAGAGTCCTTACAAGAAGAGACACCACAGCTCTCTGCCACGTGAGGACGCAGCAAAAAGGAGGCCTCGCTGGAGGCCGAGCTCTCTGTGGGTCCCAGGCGGCCCCCAGCCCCTCCCGCACAGAAACCCTGGCTCGAAACCCCACAGCACTTGGCTGCCGGCGGACCGATGCCGGGCTGTGTGGCGTGGGTTCCACCCCAGCCTGGCTGCTCCTGGGCTGCGATCTCCCCGTGGTTTTCATTCGCGCTTCCCTCGTGAATAACAAGATTGAGCATCTGGCCTGCCCAGCTACATGCACGACCTACTGTGGCCTCTCGTGGCTCAGAATCGTCTCCTGCCCGCCTTTCTCGGGGTCCTGGTTGCTTTCTTTCTTTTCCTCTCTTCTGCTTTTGAGACAGGGTCTTGCTCTGTTGCCCAGGCTGGAGTGCAGTGGCATGACCTTGGCTCACCACAGCCTCAAAACCTCCTGAGTTCAAGTGATCCTCCCACCTCAGCCTCCCGAGTAGCTGCGACTACAGGCACACGCCACCATACCTGGCCTGGACTGTGGCCGGCATGACTCCCTGGCCCTTCGACTCCTCCTTTGCCAACCTCATGGCAGCCCTCTCAGCGCAGTTTCTGCTCTGCAGGGTCCCGTCCCACAGTCTGCACCCCCACCCCGGTGCCCACAATGCCTTCCCAAGCACCCTGTCCCGCTTCACACGCGATCAGACATGCGGTCTCCTGCCATGAGCTGGGCTCTCGTGCCCCCCCCCACATCCATGGAGCTGCCACGCCCCCCACCACCTCCGTGCCCTCCACCACCTCATAGCCTTGGCCACAACAGGCATTCTGGTAGAGCTGGCTTCACCCACAAGGCCTTGGTAGATGAGACCATGTGTCTGGGATCTGACTCCCACCAGCTACTGAATGTGACACAGAAACCACTAACAAATGCCCCCCAGGCCTTCACCAGAAATGCATCTCCATGACATCCCCAGTCCTGCCAGGGCGTGGCTCCACACTGACCCCCTCAGTACACCTGACGTGTGACGTGCATGTGGCACAATCCACATTTCCCTTCAGGACTCACACAGCTGCCCATGGACCCCACAACTCTGCTACAGCTGGGACCAACCACGGCGACAGGCTGGGAGCAGTCCTCAGGCTGTAAAGGTGGTAACACAAGAGGAAGGATGAGGCAGGCCCCGTTGAGGTGGGAGCAGCTCACGGTGGCCCTCAGTGGGAGAGAGGGGAGGACACGAGGCCTGGGCCCATGGTCCGGCCACCCCTCACCTAGTGCTGGCCCTGGGGACCACCTGGGAACGTGGACCTCCTCCTACCCGTGAGGAAGACAGTCTGTGCAGGGGCCGCCGCCAGGACTGCCCCTCCCCAGCCTGCGTCCCTCACCCATACCCGCGACAGCCCACAGTGGAGCCATTTGTCTCTGTGCCCCGTGGCACCCAGACAAGAGGGGATTGCCACGGTTGAGCGACGAAGTAACAGCTTGCCAAGGATTAGACGCAGTGTGACTTCTGACGAACAGGAATTATTGCTCACACTGAAAATACCATGTTCTGAAACCGTTTCTGAGGAACGAAAGCCCAGGGAGGAAGGAAGGGAGGAAAACACGCTCATCGCAGCCAGCTGCCTGCCTCCTGCCTCCCGCCTCCCATGTCCTGGGCGGGCCCCATGCAGGCAGTGGCAAGGAAGGTGAGGGCCCACTCAGCCTCAACCAGACCCAGGCCCATACCAACACCAGTGCCCCTCCAGATGGCTGGACGCCTGGGCTGCCCCTGCACCAGCTTGCTGCTGAGACAGGCTGGTGTGCAGGCCAGCATCCGGGCAGTGCCCAGGTGGCTGCTTCACACTCTCCTCCCCAAGTCACCCCTCCTTTCCCTCTTTCCAGAAAGAGGGAACAAGCAATCCAGGCCAGGGCCTGACCAGGTCTCTCCAGCCATGTGGACCCCATGCTGCCAGAACAGGGGTGGCTGCAGCCTCCAGAACACTGTCCTCCCAGACGCCGAGGAGAGACCTGCCGCATACCCACACTGTCCCTCCAGCACAGCACGACTCCCACGTTCTACCTGCGACCTCCCTGAGACCCCCAGCCACCGACCTTGGTCCCCATACTGGCCCCACATGGCAGATGCCCCCTCTTCCCTCAGCCAACCATCTGCCACCTCCGGGTGGTATCTGCACAGTTGCAGTCGACGCAAAAGGGGCATTGGCTCCACGTCAATGTGGGCTCACCCTATGGTCACCAGTCCCTGCCAGCCATTCCATTCTGCCTGGCCCTGCGGCTGCCACCTGCAGAGCCAGACCCGCAGCAGCCCCAAGGGAACCCCATTCCCCATTCCTACCAGAAATGGTGGCATCACTGCCAGGCCCCACAGCAGCCCCAAGGAAATACCAGTCCCAACCCTAACAGATGCTGTCATCAGTGTCCACACAACTTCCCACATTCAGGGCGTCCGCCCCCAGCAGCCAGTACCCACACCTGTTTCTCCCCCCACAGACTGTCCCAAGGGATCTTAACAGCTCCCCTCCCCCTCTGCCCACCTGTCGAGGATTTCTGAACCTGCTCCCCACAGCCTTGAGTTGCCGGTCTTCTGTGCCAGCCTGCTCAGCCCTGGGGGCTCCCTCCTCACCCTGTCATGATGGCTGCTCTACTGTCCATCAGCCTGCAGGACTAGCCCTCTCCCTGACTGGCTGGCCAGCACCCTTCAGCCCTTTGGGGCCTCACTTCAGCCTGGACTTTGGTCTATCCACACTGCACAGGGTGCTACAGTCTCCCGGAGGCCTCAACACACAACGCCAGCACTTGGCCAGCCCAGGCACTGAGGCTGCAGGCAAGGGGCAGGTGGACAGGAGCAGGGGCCTCTGTGCAAATGTGCTGGGGGTCCAGTGATGGCCTTTCTCTGACTGCTGAGTCAGGCACCACCCACAGTGATGGCCTGCCCTAAAGCACAGGGGCTGGAGGAGATGGCCAGAGATGTGGCCCCACCCACCTGAGTGGACCACTGCCTACAAAGCCACCAACGGCACCAGCAGGGCCAGGAAGGAAACCAGCCCTTCCTGGGTTCCTGAGATCAGCTCCCTGGACCCAAGGGGGTCCCAGTAGCTAAGGGTGCCCAGAAAACAGAAGGCCAACTGGAGGCAGACCCAAGGGTTCCGCTCCCCACGCAAGGACGCAGCACCACACGGACACCCGGGGATAGCCGGCCGGTGCCACTGGCCTGTGGGGTTTACGCTACGGCTCTGCCCCTGGGTCTCCTCCATTGCTCAGACTATGACCTTGGGAGCAGGGCTGGAGGTCAGCACAGCGCCCAGTTCTAGGACCAGACCCCTGGGGTCTGTGACAGCTGAGTTAGGGCTGCCTGTGTCTGCTGACAAAGGACACGATGAATTTGCATTTGGCGACTGGGGCCGCCCCTCCCTGCTGCTCGCAGACCTCCCTCCCGGAACCATCGATCCCTGGACCGCGGCCCTGGAAAGGGAGAGGCTGCGTGACCTCCCTCCCGGAACCATCGTTCCCTGGACCGCGGCCCTGGAAAGGGAGAGGCTGCGTGTTGGCAGCAAGACCCTTGTGAGGTGGATGACAAGCACGATTACATTCTGCTGAAAAAGCATCAGGGAGACGCATTTACGAGGCTCCTCTGCAGCAGGCAGCTCTTCCCTCAGGGTGGGGTGGGGGGAGGATAAACACAGATGATACAACAGTCCTCCTGACCTCTGCAGGGAAGCCAGCTCTCCACCCAGCTGGGTCCCACTTCCCTGGGGATCCCCACCGCGTGCCCTGGCCCCGCCCCCAGCGTGGTCAAAGTGGCCCCCAGCCCCAGCCCTGCATCCCACCCTACAGCCACCAACCCCACCAGCACCCTGCAAAGGGAGCTGCGAGCTTTGGTTACTTTAGGGTGAGGGGCAGGGGCCTGGCCCAGCTCTGACTGCCCACTTCCTGCCTAGGGCCAGAAGCTCAGGCAGAGGCAGCCACCAGCAGAAGGCAGGCCCCCTGGCCCTTTGCCCCGGCCTCAGAAACTACCCTGGGCTCCTGAGCTGGTCCCCACCAACAGCGGCTCCTGCAGCTCCCCTAAGCACAGAGGGCAACCCAGAAGTCTCACAGAGGTGGCCAGGCCCAAAGGCTCTGGACAAGGAACAGCTGCCACCCCGAGGAATTTCTCCCAGCCCCAGGCCTGCAAAGTCCTCCCAACCACTCCCTGCCTGCCCCCTTCAAACCCTGGGAACAGATAGGACATAAGCGTCTCACATCAGAAAAGGCTGGGCACGGTGGCTTGGGAGGATGAGGCAGGAGGATCACTTGAGACCAGGAGTTCAAGACCAGCCTGGCCAACATGGCAAAACCTCATTTCTACAGAAAAATACAAAACTTAGCTGGGTATGGTGGGACGCACCTGTGGTCCCAGCTCCTCCGGAGGCTGAGGTGGGAGGATCACTCGAGCCTGGGAGGCGCAGGTTACAGTGAGCCGAGATCATGCCACTGCACTCCAGCCTGGGTGACAGAGTTGGACCCTGTCTCGAAAAAAAATAAAAAAAGGAAAAAAAAAAAAAGGCCAGGCATAGTGGCTCATGCCTGTAACCCCAGCATTTTGGGAGGCAGAAGCTTGTGGATCACCTAAGGTCAGGAGTTTGAAACCACACTGAGCAACATGGTAAAACCCCATCTCTACTAAAACTACAAAAATTAGGTGGGTGTGGTGGCATGCGCCTGTGGTCCCAGTTACTTGGGACGTGGAGGTGGGAGGATCACTTGAGCCTAGGAGTTGGAGGTTGCAGTGAGATGAAATTGTACCACTGCACTCCAGCCTGGGCAACAGAGCAAGACTCCATCTTAAAAAAAAAGAAAAAAAGATGTAGAGTTGGGGATGACGCAGGCCCCGATCCTGGAACACAGGTGAGACCCCAGCCCTGAACCTGGGCCTGTTCTTGCTGGGGAGGGTGACGCTGCTGGGCTGCGGGAGCCAGAGCCAGGCCCACCCCCCAGCACCACCCACAGGTCAGCCCAGTGGACACATAAGGGAGATGGAAGGCCAGGACACACAGCAGTGGCCACAGACGGGAGAGGCTCCCCAGGGCTTGGTGGCAGGCAGAGGGAGTCCCGTCTGCACAGTGCTGGGTGCATGTGAGAGCTCAGGCCAGGCACAAAGCAGCCCAGAGGGCTCAGCCCACAGCACCACTTCCGATTTCCACTCTCCAGGGCCTTCCATCAAAGGGGCAGTCAGAGCCCACCAGGAACGAGGAACTGCGTTATGCTGGGAGCCAGAAGGGTCTGAGCACAGCAGGCCCCGCTCTAGGGGAGGAAGCTGCCCACGACGGTGGGGCCGGTGGCACGGGCCTGAAACCTGGCCTGCAGGACACACTGCCGTCTGCCCCAGCACTGCCTCGCCCAGCTGCAGCCCACACTCATCAGCACACAGCCCTGGAAAGCTTGGAGAGAAAAGTCAGTCGACCATGCAAAGGGCCCTCAGTTGCCTCCAGGCTGTGGAGGCCAGCAAGCATAGCCAGGACTAGGCTACCCTGAGGGTGTGGCCGGCCTGTGCTGGGACAGGCATCTGCAGGGTGGCAGGCGCCGGTGAACACATACTGGCTCTTCTGTGAGTCCCTTTAGCCATCCCCAGGTTTGGGGGCGCACCCAACCCCACATGGTGAGTGGCCCACAGTCACCTCTGCCCCTGGAGAAAGAGAAGGTGGCAGAGGTGAGGAAGACTGGCAGCCTTCTTCCAGAGTGGCGGGCCAGGAAGCCCAGTGTCTGCCTGAGGGGCTGCCTCTCAGCGGCTGGTGGATCCTGGGCAGAGCCCCTTGGGGTATCCCCAGCCAAGCCGGTCCCCAATTCAGCCTGCTTCTATCCACTCGGCCCCCAGGTCTGCCCCTGGGACACCCATGCTGACTTGGAGCCTTCTCTGTGCCTGGCACAGGGGAGACGCTCCTGGCTCCCACAGGAGTGCCTGGCACTCTGCCTGGACCGTGGTAGCTGTGGCCATCCCTGCCTCGGCCTAATCTCCCTCGGGTGCAGGGGGGTATACTTGGCCTCAATGACCAAACATCTCAGAGCTCCAGGGCCCATCTGGGAGTTTGTTTCCACTCAAGGGCCTTCTTAGCAGTCTTGATATGTCCAGGGGGGAGGGAGTCTCCAACCACAGACAGGCAGGAAGGCACGAGGCCGGCTGTGAGGAGCCCGTCCCCTCTGGATCACCCCGTGTGTGCGGCAGCTGAAGCCTGTATGCAGATGGGTTTGGGTATGAGCAGGAGGGGCTGGGCCCCTGGCTGACACCCTGCACGGGCTGCCCCCTACCCCAGAGCCCTCCAGAGCCAACCTCACACCTTAAGAGCAGCACTTACCCGGGAGTGATGGCGGGCGGAATGACCAGAATGGCCAGCAGCCGGGCCTGGTGCAGCGCCTCGGCCAGGTGGGTAAGCATGTGGATGAGGCCCCTGCAAGAGCCGAGAGGCAGAGTCAGCAGCGCGGGCATCTCTCGGGGTCCCTTGACACCCACTGCCTCAGGGAGGGGTAGGGCCCGTGTAGCAGGGCAGGTGAGTCCCTCTGTGGGAACTTCCTGCCCATCTTTGGATGCAGCCCCAACACCACTGCTCATGCCCCACTGGGTCCACCCAGAGCACTTCCTCACACCCTGGGATCCCCCAGAGCGGGGGCCTGTGCAGCACCCCAGGGACTCCCAGAAAGAGGGGCTCAAACAACCAGAGACAGCCCCACGTGTCCACATCACACTTCAGACATCTAAAGACATAGCAGGTTTAAAAAAAAAAAAAAAAAAAAGGCCAGGCCTGGTAGCTCACACCTGTAATCCCGGCACTTTGGGAGGCCGAGGCAGGTGGATCACCTGAGGTCAGGAGTTCAAGACCAGCCTGGCCAACATGGCAAAACTCTGTCTCTACTAAAAATACAAAAAGTAGCTGCGTGCCTGTGATCCCAGCTACTCAGGAGGCTGAGGCAGGAGAATCGCTTGAACCCAGGAGGTGGAGGTTACAGTGAGCCAAGATCGTGCCACTGCACTCTAGCCTGGCCAACAGAGCATGACTCCATCTCAAAACAAAACGACACGACACAGCAGGCCCAGGACACTGACCCCAGGGTGGCCACAGGACACTCCAAGGGCCACACCTGCCTGCTGTGGCTCAGGGAAGGAGAGGGCAGGGCACTGGGCAGGGGGCCAGACGGAGAAGCAGGTAGACCTCCTCTGTCCCCTGGAGGTGGAGGCAGGAGCATCTCAGAGCAGGCTGGCAGTGCTCCCCAAAGGACGGCACTAGCCTCCCTCCTAGCATGGCCGGGGAGCTGCCGTTAGGACCCCAAGCCTGCCGTGTGCACACGCTGGTGCCGATGAGTCTGCCCTGCGGGTGGCCTCTTTGCAGAAACTGCCCCGGAGCACACACTGCTGCAAAGTTGGCTTCAGGGTGACGTGTCCAGGGGCTGCAGGGGGAGACTCTCACTCACACTGCAGGTCCCTGGGAGCAGCCCCATCTGGCGAGGAGACAGGAGGACTGAGGCCAGGGCAAAAGCCGGCCCCTGCTGGCTCCAGGTCCCGCCCCGCTCCAGCACAAGGCTCTGCCGGGCTCAGTGAGAACTGCGTTAGGCCGTGACGGGCTGCTGTTTCCTCAGCCAGCACCCTGAGGCCCCGGTGCTCCTGATGGTGCCAGGACCAGGGCGCGGCACATGCAGCTGCTGCATGGTGGCAGCTCCTGTTTCCCTGGCATGGGACTGTCATTTTCCAAGCTAAGCCCCTGTCAATTCCTGGAAACTCTGGCCCAGATGATCTGATGTTAGTTCTGCTGGCTGCAATGCTGGCAGTCCTCAGTGGGGAGCAGTTTTGGGGCACCCTGTCTTCACGCCTCTGCAGCTCCAGTGTCCACAACTCTGTGGGTATCGGAGGCTGGCACGCACTGCACATCACTTAGAGGTGGTGGTCAAGGAGGATGCTGCCCCCACCCCTGAAACACCAGAGCCCAGTGAGCGGAGCGGGCCATGCCCAGATGCCTGGGGAAGCCGAGCCTGCCTGGGGGGGACTCTTGCCTGGCTCCCGGCCTATGGCCTCTGTGCTCTCTGCAGGTACCCACAGCGCCCCAGGACAATGCTAGGATGGCTTTCCTCCTGGGCCACACCAGATCTGAAGGCCAAAAGGTGCCCCCAAGCCACTCTGTGAGGAGCCCAGGGAGCCTGAGTGTCCTCCCACAGGAGGGCTCACGGCGTGGCCCGGAGCTGGCCTTCAGGGAGGACATGTGTGAGTCAGGTCTACCCAGCGCCCCAGGAGACAATATGGGCCCGGAAGCAGCATGGGCCACAGCTGCCATGGGTGTCAGCATCACCCAGAGTGCTCCTCTCGACAGCCCCTCATCCCGCCAGCTGCTGGCACCAGTGACTCGGAGCCCCCTTATCATAGCTCTCTGGGCATGGGGACAACCATAAGGGGTCGATCCAGAGCTGAGGAGGGACCAACATCCCTGCTAAGGGCACTGCCGACAAACCCACAGGAAAACCTGCCCCAAGCCCGTGTCCAGGGCCCAGCTCAAGGGACCAGAACCTGCCGAGACCAGCCTTGGGCCCGGCATGCTGGGGGCTGGGGTCCAAGTGGTGGTCGGGGTGGGTCTGTGCCGAGGCAGCTCCCAGGCAGCAGAACGCCCAGAGGAATCTGCCAAGCTGCTCTGAGGAGCCTGGACACCGCCTGCCCCTGCTGCCAGCAGCTCACCACCTTCCTGCAGGAGCCTGGACACAAGGAGCCCGAGGCTGCTCCCACGAGACCTTCCCTGCTGCAGCCTTTCCTGCTCGGCAACCCCCACCGCCTCCTGCCCTCCCACCCTGACGTTAATGATCTGTCAGGAGCCCAGACGCAACGAGGCTGTCTCAGCACCCCCAGCCTCCACCCCAGACACAAAGAGGCTGTCTCAGCACCCCCAGCCTCCACCCCAGACACAAGGCTGTGTCTCCTGAGGAGCAGTCCTCTGGTGCCGTCCTGCTGCCTACCTAATGCTCTGAAACAGAAATGAGTTACAGCAAATCTCTTATTATTAGACCTGTTCTCCCAGGATTAGTGAAAAGGCTGGAGGCTGGCAGAATCTGTCGCCTGCTCTGAGACACCCCTCCCCTCAGAGGGTACCGGAAGGTCAGCCCAGGCAGGGTCCGCTGCCCATGGCTCAGCAATGAACCCCTAAGGCAGGGCCTGGGATTGTCCCTCAGCCAAGAGCACAGGCACCTGATCCTCTGCCAAAGCTGGAGCCTCAGGGGCTGTACAGACACCAGGCTCCCCACAGCCTGGGGACAGCCTCGCCCCCACTGCAGCACCCCTCCCAGCCGCCCTCCACACAGCTCCTGGTTCTCCTGCGCTGCCAGGCTTCCCAAGAGGGAAGTGGATAGAGCAGCCTCTCGGAAGCACCCAGCGGGCAGCCCGCTGAGGGGGTTCTGGCTGAGGGTGGGGGCCTGGGCACCAGAAAACAGGACTTCAGGGCTCTTCCGGAGCCTGGGCCTGGAGCAGCTCTGGGTGAAGCCTGCAGCCTTCCAGCCAGTGAGGCCCTCAGAGCTCAGTAGGGGGGTGCAGAGGATGGAGCCTCCCACGGGGGAAGGGCCAGCATCGGCCCTCGGGCAGGAATCCTGCCCCTCACAGGCTCTGCCTCAACAATGTCCCTTCCGTCCCTCAAGCTTCAGAGCTGTGTGGGGATGCTGCCCCAGGTGGGCGGAGCCTGGCCCTGCAGCTCCTCTGCCCAAAGCAGCCACGGGATGGCACTGCCATGGCTGCCGCAGGGGACACCATGGAGCCTGGCTGGGGGCTCGGGGCTGGGCCCTTAAAGCACAGCCAGAACTACTTCAGGTGGCGGGGGCGGGGAGTTGGCCCCAGAACCCAAGGCTCGCATAGAAGGGTGAAGGCCGGGCGGCTGCCACAGGACTCTGCTGTTCAGGCACCTGCAGTGGGGCCACGCCAGCCTCTCGCTGCAACCAGTGGAGTGAGAGGAGACCACCTGTCCTGAGCGTGTTCGAGGATGCCCCCCATCGACATCATGGGCAGGAGTACTGTCCCCCTGCGTCTTTCACAGGGCAGCCGCCACTTTGGCAGAACAGGGAGGGTGGCTGCTTCCTCTGAGCGGCTGGCTGCTTGGGCAGGACTGAGGTAGGGCTATTCCTCAGGGCTGTGGCCAGTCCAGGCGAGGTGTGAGGAGCCGTGGCACTTTCCATCACTCCCTCTGTTCCTGGTCACAAGGGCCATGGGGAGTGGGAACCCACAAGTGTCACGGGCTGGCCAGGCTCTGATGTGGCAAAAGGGGGCGTGAGGGAGTGCTGTGGCCGGCTCCCCATGCCTTGACTGGCCACAGCCCTGAGGAATGGCCCTACCTCAGTCCTGCCCAAGCACTAAGCCTGCTCGCCTGAAGCAGCCACCCTCTCTGTTCTGCCAAAGTGGGGGGCCACCCTGCAAAGACGTCTGTGCAGGCTGCTTCCACTTTCCTGAGCAGGCGTCCATCTTCCGTGCAGCCCCATCCTGCCCTCCCAAAGGGACTCCCTATACTCCTTCCTCCAGCCTCCACCAAACACCAGGGCCAGGACGAGGGCCGCCCGTCACCTCCTGTGCCACTCACACTCGCTTCTGGCTTAGCAGCTGGTTCCAGACCTCCACCACGAAGCCATCGAAATGCTGGTTCTGAAAGAAGCAGTCACAGGTGAGGAGGGCCCGGAGGCCCAAGAGCGAGGGGTGGAAAGACAAGAAGCCCGCCCCCTCTGCCTACATGGCCAGGACATGGCCTGCTCACTCAGGAGGCCAGACCCAAGCTTGGGCTGTATGCCCAGAAGCATCTGTCTGGAGGAGGAAGTATGGGGGTCCCAGAGGAACAGGAGTGGGGGGCCAGTGAAGCGCCTGTCTGGAGGAGGAAGTGTGGGGGTCCCAGAGGAACAGGAGTGGGGGGCCAGTGAAGCACCTGTCTGGAGGAGGAAGTGTGGGGGTCCCAGGGAACAGGAGTGGGGGGCCAGTGAAGTGCCTGTCTGGAGGAGGAAGTGTGGGGGTCCCAGAGGAACAGGAGTGGAGGGGCCCGTGCTCTCATGCATCCCACCCACCCATGTGCCTCCCCCAACCCCACCCAGGGGGCCTGAGGGCTCCCTGACCCTTACAGCCCAAACACACTGGCAGCCAGCAGGGCTAGGTCCCCTCGAAGCAGGGCAGCGGGCAGCTGGGCTTTGCCCAAGGGAAGCACCTGGCCCAACAGACAAGCCTCCCATGCCTGGGACCATCAGAGGACCCGTAGTCAAGAAAGTGAGCAGCAGCCGCTGACACTACCTTCCCTGGAAGATACAGGCTGCACCAGAAGGTGCCCAAGGAAGAAGCCAAGGAAGCTGAGTGGAGGCCTCACGGAGGCCCAGCCAGAGGGCCAGGTGGGGCTGGGGGCTGGGCCAGGTGGGCTGAGGCTGGGCCAGGCGGGCCTGGGGGCTGGGCTAGGTGGGATGGCGCTGGGCCAGGTGGGCTGGGGGCTGGGCCAGGTGGGCTGGGGCTGGGCCAGGTGGGCTGGGGGCGGGGCCAGGTGGGCTGGGGACTGGGCCAGGTGGGATGGGGCGGGGCCAGGTGGGCTGCAGCCTTGCTCAGAGGCTGGAGCAGCACACGGGCCTCACAAGCCTCACCTTTGCCACGTGGACCATGGTCTTGCTCAGCTCCTCTATCTCATCCTCACTGTCTAAGACGTTCCGGAAATCATCGTAAGTCCAGTCCTCAAACAGGAGCCGAGGCACTGCGGGGGCAACAGACATGTACAGGGGCCAGGACTGGGAAATGCTGGAGGGCCCCTGCTGCTGGCTGCCCTCAAAAGCACATCCCCTTGGCCTTCAGAGCGAAGCGAGAGCACACAGTGATGGGCAGGGAGGCCACCTGGAGCAGCTACACGTCCAGAGAGGATGTCCCAAAGCCTCACAGGCTGGAGAGGGAGGGCCGGTGGCAAAGGATGGAGCAGACGCTGATGGTTCTGTGGCCCAGACACCAGCTCCCTGCAGGGCTCAGTATGGGAGTGGCTCTGCCTTACAGGAGGGCAGCAGGGACAGACTCCGGCTGCTCCAGCTTAGCCCCGTCACCTGCTCCTAGCATCCCGCAGAGGCGCTCTCTCAGCAACCCACACTCTTAATCCACTGCCTCTGAGGCTGCCACTGGATGTGGGGACACATGCCCCTCCCTCCCTAGTCATGAGCTACAGGGGCACAGGTGGGCCAGGGTCAGCATCACCCTCAGGCCGAGCTCGGGACTTGGCCTCAGCTGCCCCAATAGGGCTTGTCAGGTGAAGGAACGAAGAAATGGAGGGGAAGTGAGGGCAACGCCATCAGCCAAGGAGGCCTGGCTTTGGTGGGCTACATCCTGTATGGGCAGAGCCCAGGACTCCAGCCAGACCAAGGGCTGTGAATGCCAGGCCAGGGCCAGCCTCACCTCTGAGCAGCCGGAATGACCTGTTGGATGATCAGGAACACGGGGAGACCACAGGGCCCACCTGTCCACCCTCGGAGACCGTGCTGTCAGGGCCTCCACCCCGGCCTGCCGGACTCACCTACGTGCAGGCCCTTAGCATGCTTCCTGATGGCTCGCATCCACCCTGTGGGACGTGGAGGGGACAGTCAGCACAGGGACACGCACCCAGCCAAAGACCCAGCCCACCTGAGGAGGAAAATGTGGCGACCGCACAATATGCAATGGGAACGGCACGGGGCAGGGAGATGGCTGTGAGAACACACCCATCCCTGGCCCAGGGCGGCCCTGTGCACCCCCTTCCTCACCCCACCGCCTCCTGGACAAGGCCCCCCTCCTGAACCTGGAGAGGAGCTATGAGCTTGCTCTCCCTGAGCTGGGACAGCTCAGAGCCTGTGGCTAGCCAAGGGGACAGGCAGCTGTATCCCGGGGCCTGGGGAAGGTCAGGGTTTCTCTGAGGCCTGTCACTGGCTGACACTCCATCATCTCCCCATGGTTCTCTAGTGTCAGGGAAAACCACTCCTGCTCTTGGAACTCCAAAACCGGCTAACACTTCCCCTGCCACGTCTTTCTGTCAGAGCCCAAACACAAGGCGTGGTCATGTAAACTTGGGCAGAAGTCATCAGGATATGCCATCGGGAGACAGCCTCTGCCTGAACCCCACCCTCCTCCTTGGCACGGAGTGAAAATCACTAAGGGAGGGACAGAGGAGGAGAAGCCAACAGCCTGTGCTCTTCACTGCCCAGAGGCTGAGTCTTCGCAGAGCGTGTCCTGCACATGTGGGGTGCAGACCAGAGGCGCGGGGAAGGCCCACCTCACAGCCACCTGCACCATGGAGCAGAGCCGGGCGGACCACTCCGAGGCACCAAGCTGGCCTTGTAGAGGGTCGCACAGTGGCGACCACCTCAAGCCCTCTACCAGCCCTGCCCTGCCCCACTCACCTTCCCACCTAGCCCCAGCCCACACCATGGGCCTGCCCTCCAGGCTCAGCCACAGGGATGAGGGCATGGGCCTCGAGGTCATCAAACACACACTTAAACATGTCCACACCCGCAGTCACATTCAACACACTCACAATCTCTCCTCTCCCACATCAGAGTCTCACACACACGTTCACACTTCACACACACAGACACACACACTTGCTCTCACACTCACACTCTTTTCAGCCTGTGGGGCAAGCACAGTCAAGCAGGAAGGATGAGAACCTTGGTCCACGTCATGGAGGCCCGTGACCTCAAACATCTCACGGCCACGTCTCTTCAGCTGCAGCCAGACGGGTGAGATCTGGGTGAACTTGCTTGCGAAGACCTTGGTGACATCATAGCCATGGCTGTTCCACTGGCAAAGGGTGGAGACATCGGACGGAGGACAGGTGAGCGAGCCCCTGCCACACCATGGTGCTGTCGCTCTGGTGGTTCTGCACGTGCCCAGGGCCGGCCAGTGTAGACAGCTCTGCACGTGCCCGGGGCCGGCCAGTGTAGACAGCTCTGCACGTGCCCGGGGCCGGCCAGTGTAGACAGCTCTGCACGTGCCCGGGGCCGGCCAGTGTAGACAGCTCTGCACGTGCCTGGGGCCGGCCAGTGTAGACAGCTCTCAGCGCTGACTCACGTCAGCTCCTGGTCTGGGGTATCCTTCCCCAACTCTGGACTGCCACTCACAGCCTGAGACCCAGGTCACGACATCCCTTTCTCCAAAAGTGACTGGTGCTTGTCTCAAGCCCCACCCTGAGCTAGTGCACACCACGGCTACCAGCCGGCAGCTGGGAACAGCAAAAGGAGAGGAGGCTGGGTGTGAGAACCTCCCCGTCCCTGGCTGAGGAAGCATACCCGCTTCCTGACCACAGACAACCTAAGAGCCCATCTCTGGATTCAGGGGGAACCCACAGAGGTCCCTGCAGCAAGCCCTGGAGAGAAGCCCAACGCCTCACACTCTGACATCTCCAGGAAGCCATCTCTCTCTGTAGCCTCACAGCAGCGGCAGCCCGGCGAGAGCAGAAGACAGATCCACATCACTGACTGGCCAGAGGAGGCCATCACGGGTCCAGGGCAGCCTGTCTGAGCCTCAGGACCTCCCTCTGCACTGTGAGGACCCCGACTTACTGGAGTGACGTAGCCCAGGACATCTCCAGCAAAGTGTCTGTCCCGGGCCTTGGCCGAACAGTAGCTGCGATGCTCAAGAACCACGTCCTCAGCTTTGAGGTCCGTCACCACCAAACCCCGGTCTTGGACTGGCTTATCTGAAAACTGACTCTGAAATAAAAGGAACGAGAGAAAGCCGTCAGTCATCTGTCCTCAGCGTAGATGCAGAACTGCACCCAGCGAGTCCTTTCCATTCAGCCAGCAAGTGTCTGGATGAACACAGTGCCGCTGACCTGGAGGCCTTGCATGGAGAGGATCAAGACCACAGCAGGCAATTCAGTTCAGAAGGGCTCTGGCGGTCAGCAGACACTGGCTGACTGTACAGGCCTTTCCCACCCTTGATCCGGGCGGGCAGGCAGGCAGGCAGATGGCTACGGTGGCTCCCTCCTTGCATGTGAGGGTGGACAGTCAGGACCAGCTCTGGCCACCTTACACCCATCCAGGGCCACACCCTTTGCTGGACAAGAACATGCCAGGTGGGCCGGGCGCAGTGGCTCACATCTGTTATCCCAGCACTTTGGGAGGCCAAGGTGGGTGCATCATGAGGTCAAGAGATTGAGACCATCCTGGCCAACATAATGAAACCCCACCTATACTAAAAAATACAAAAATTAGCTGGGTATGATGGTGCCCACCTGTAGTCCCACCTACTCGGGAGGCTGAGGGAGAAGAATCCCTTGAACCTGGGAGGCAGAGGTTGCAGGGAGCCAAGATCACGCCAGACTGGTGACAGAGTAAGACTCTGTCTCAAAAAAAAAAAAAAAAACAAACAAACAACAACAAAACAAGCCCCAAGTCGGGTGAGTGGGGCTGCACCCCGCTTCCCCTCAAAACCTGGCTCCAGAGGCTGCTCACTCAGAGGCACTGACTGGCCAGAGCCCCAGAACCACACAGGCCGCCCGCCAGCTGCAAGCTCATCAGGTGCCTCTGTGAGGAGCTGAGCTCCTTGAGCCTCCTGGCTCCAGGCCCCAGTGGACAGAAAGGAGAATAAGATGACGGATCAGCCCTCAGCCAGCGCAGTCACCTCAATTCCCCAGGCCACCCCTACCTTCTCCAGCAGCGTCTTCGAGGCAGCTTTTTTGGCATCTGACTTTGACAGGGTAGTGTGAACACGGCCGCAGGCCAGAGCAAGCCAGAGGAGTTTGAAGAGTGTCCACATGGTAGGTGTGTCACAGCAGGGTCCAGCCTCGGGGTCCAGAGGGCTGCAGGGAGAGCACAGCACATTCAAACAACCAGCAGAGAAATGCTGCACAGCCAACCCCTCTGCGGATGGGGCCACCTTCTCCTAATAGGGCCTGGGTCCTCATGGCACCGGGCAAGGCCTTGGCCACTGGGACAGAGTCCTGCCCTGGACCTGCCCTGGCGGCCAGAGTCCATTCTCCAGTACTCCTGGGCCTCCTGACTGGGCCTCCAGTTCCTCCTTGACACCCAGAAAGGAGCTTCCTCACCATCAGCCATAAAGCCCTCCCCTTGCAGCCCAAGGCTGCCCTGAACACCACTGGCCATCCAGGAAAACACTGTTTCCCACCTCCTCCTTCAAATCCAAAGAAAGCCCAACCACAGCAGGGCTTACATGGAAAATAATGAAGCCACAGGCCCGGCATGGCAGCTCACGCCTGTAATCCCAGCACTCTGAGAGACTGAGGTGGGAAGACTACTTGAGCGCAGGAGTTCAAGATCAGCCTGGAAAACAAAGTGAGGTCCTACAAAAAAATAAAAATTGGCTGGGCATGGTGGCTCATGCCTGTAATCCCAGCACTTTGGGAGGCCGAGGCGGGTGGATCATGAGGTCAGGAGTTCGAGACCAGCCTGGCCAAGATGGTGAAACTCCATCTCTACTAAAAATACAAAATTGGCCGGGCACAGTGGCTCATGCCTGTAATCTCAGCACTTTGGGAGGCTGAGGCGGGCGGATCACCAGGTCAGGAGATCGAGACTATCTTGGCCAACACGGTGAAACCCCATCTCTACTAAAAATGCAAAAAAATTAGCTGGCTGTGGTGGCGCACGCCTGTAGTCCCAGCTACTCGGGAGGCTGAGGCAGGAGAACTGCTTGAACCCAAGAGGCGGAGATTGCAATAAGCAGAGATCATATCACTGCACTATAGCCTGGGCAACAATGTGAGACTCCATCTTAAAAAAAAAAAAAAAAAATTTGCTGGGTGTGGTGGTGGGAGCCTGTAATCCCAGCTACTCAGGAGGCTGAGGCAGAAGAATCGCTTGAACCCAGGAGGCAGAGGTTGCAGTGAGCTGAGATTGTGCCATTGCACTCCAGCCTGGGCGACAGAACAAGACTCTGTCTCATAAAAAATAAACAAAAAATAAAAATTTGGGCCAGGGGCAGTGGCTCACGCCTGTAATCCGAGACCTTTGGGAGGCCAAGGCAGATAGATCATCTGAGGTCAGGAGTTTGAGACCAGCCTGACCAAGACGGTGAAACCCCGTCTCTACTAAAAATGTAAAAATTAGCTGGGCATGATGGCTAATGCCTACAATCCCAAGTACTTGGGAGGCTGAGGCAGGAGAATCGCTTGAACCTGGGAGGTGGAGGTTGCGGTGAGCTGAGATCTCACCATTACACTCCAGCCTGGGCAACAAGAGCAAAACTCCTTTCAAAAAAAAAAAAAAGGCCAGGCATGGTGGCTCACACCTGTAATCCCAGCACTTTAGGAGGCCAAGGTGGGCAGGTCATGAGGTCAAGAGATTGAGACCATCCTGTAAACATAGTGAAACCCTGGTTCTACTAAAAATACAAAAATTAGCCGGGCGTGGTGGTGGGCATCTGTAATCCCAGCTACTCGGGAGGCTGAGGTGGGAGAATCGGTTGAACTCAGAAGGCAGAGATTGCAGTGAGCCGAGATCGTGTCATTGCATTCCAGCCTGGGCAACAAGAGTGAAACTTCACCCCCACAAAAAAAAGTCCCATTACAAAAATAACAAATAAGAAGAATATAAAAGAGACGTTCAGAGCCCCAGAGCTCAGTAGCTTAGCTTGATTAGCCATCAAAGAGCCAGACACTGAAATAAGACAGCATCACCACCCGTGTATGACGGAGTGAAGACAACGATGACATCACAGAACCTGGACACCAGCGACTCTACTGAGCTGTCAGTGGAAATTAAAGTTGAGAAAACCATTTCTGATGACAATCTGCTCATGAATATGCTTTGCAACATGCATTGTCACTTTGTTTTGTTTTTTCTTTTTCCAACATACATTTCCTTTCTTTCACAAATTCCACTCTGGGGGACTTCTTTTTTTTTTTTTTGAGATGGAGTCTCACTCTCTCTCCCAGGCTGGAGTGCAGTGGCGCCATCTCAGCTCACTGCAACATCCACCACCAGGGTTCAAGCGATTCTCCTACCTCAGCCTCCCAAGTAGCTGGGATTACAGGCACAAGCCACCACGCCCAGCTAGTTTTTCTATTTTTAGTAGAGGTGGGGTTCTGCCATGTTGGGCAGGCTGATCTCAAGCTCCTGGCCTCCAGTGATCCACCTGCCTCCCAAAATGTTGTGATTAAAAAGCATGAGCCACTGCGCCCAGCCACGGGCATTTTCCACATATGCAGAAAACCTGAGGATGTTCATGGACCTGGCACACCCAGATGCTGGAACACAGACAGACACTGCCATGTTCTCGATGTGCCAGTCAACAGACACTACACAGTAGCCCTTACACAGCCAGCCCCACAGAAAAGCATGATGGGAGGTACACTAAAAGGCAGATGAAGCCGGGTGTAGCGGCTCACGCCTGTAATCCCACCACTTTGGGAGGCCGAGGCGAGAGGATCACCTGAGGTCAGAAGTTCAAGACAAGCCTGACCAACATGGCGAAACCCCAACTCTACTAAAAATACAAAAATTAGCTGGGCGTGGTGGTGCATACCTGTAATCCCAGCTACTTAGAAAGCTGAGGCAGGAGAATCACTTGAACCCATGAGGCAGAGGTTGTGGTGAGCCGATATTGTGCCACTGCACTGCAGCCTGGGCAACAGAGCAAGACTCCATCTCAAAAAAAAAAAAAAAAAGTGCCGGGTGCGGTGGTTCACACCTGTAATCCCAGCACTTTGGGAGGCTGAGGTGGGTGGATCATGAGGTCAGGAGTTCAAGACCATGCTAGCCAAGACAGTGAGACCTCCGTCTCTACTAAAAATACAAAAATCAGCTGGGCGTGGTGGCACCCGCCTATAATCCCAGCTACTCAGGAGACTGAGGCAGGAGAATCGCTTGAACCCGTGAGGTGGAGGTTGTCTTGAGCCGAGATTATGCCACTGCACTCCAGCCTGGGCAACAGAGCAAAACACTGTCAAAAAAAAAAAAAAAGCAAATCATGTACCCTTAATGTGGAAGCTTAAGAAACAAAACAAAAAAGGAAATGTATAGGCTGTCCAGAATTACTGGTCATTGTGTTTCTTCTGCTTTGTCTGTATCTTCTGGTCTTCCCGCGCTAAACTTTTATTGTACTGTTCATTTGTAGGTTCTAGGGACCACCCACAAAAGTGATTTCTGTTTTCTTTCACTGGGGTTGGGGGGGCATCAAGGGGAGCTGAATGACCACCATAGTCCAGCTGGGCTGTCAGTCCTTCATGAAGCTTCAGGACACTGCTGGGAAGAAGCTCTTGGCTAGTTTCACAGTTCTGGCACCAAGCTCCCCTCTAAATCAGCTGAGGGGGCCACATAGCCTGGGCAGAGGCAGAGATCTGGCAGGTGGGCAGCTGGAGGCCAGCCTAGCCCACTACCCAGCAGGTGGGCACATGGCCTTCTCCTGGGTTACAGGCTCCTGATATAGGAGCTCTGGCTCAAGAGGCTCCAGGAATCCCAGCCAGGCAGGTGCTCCTGTCAGAAGGTGCTGCCAGAGCCAGGCCCACCACAGTGCCTACCCTCCTACCCAAAGACCAGGAACCTGTTTCACTTCCTCTAAAACCGTCCCTTGACCTGCTTCCTTCTGCAGAGGCACAGGCTGCCCCACATTGCCCTGTCTCTTTCCTGGGTGAGACTGGGGCTCCTGGTGCGGATTGAGGGGAGTGTGGCTGCCCCCCGGCGGGGAGCTTCCATGCTTTGGTACCCAATACAACCACAACACACCTGCGTGGAGAGAACATCGTCCTGCAGCAAGGTCAATCAGTGAAGCTCCCCCACCTAAGAGGCAGGGAGACACAAGACAACCTAGGCTGCAGGCTTATGAGGTTAGAAGGGAACTCACAGGGCAAGCACAGCAGCACCCAGTACACGGAGCCACAGGCAAAGGCAGTGAGTGTCTGAACGGCCAGCCACGGCAGTGCCAAGAGGGTGTGCGCGGAGGGCGGCGATAAGAAGACCCAGGAACGGGTCACCACCCTGTGCCTCCTGGCCCCCAACCTCTCCAGCCCCTCTCCTCAGTGACACATTCCAGAATCAGAACCAGGGGCAGCACCCTGCTGCCACCTCCTCCTAGCCCCACCGCCTTCCTGCTACAGCTGCGAGGCTTGGTCTGTGTCAGCAACAGCCCCAGGGAAGGTGGGGAGGGTTCTGGCCATGGCACAGGGAAGACGACCCAGAATCACTTGCCTGGCCAGGCTGAAACAGCAGCTGCGTCAGCTCCAGGCACCCCATCTCTGACCCCAGCCCATTCCATGACCACCGGCTCCTTCTCTCTCTTCTGAGTAGAAATCTGGGTCAGGGAGGAAGGAAAGGAATAAAAAACCAAACAGGAAGTGGTTCTCCAGGGCAGTGGTCCAGGAGTAACTTGAGGGCACACCCAGGTGCCCAATTACCAACCACTACGGGGTTGGGTCTCTGCCCCGACCTGTGGTCCTGCAGATTGGAAACAGGGCCACTGTCCACCCACCTAGAGGCCCTCCTGCCTATGACCACCCTGCCCCCGGACCTGTGATTTCACACTTCGGGGAAGGAAGAGGAAAGGGTAGGGGGACGGAGTTCATCTAGCCACGTGGAAGAGGAAGACAGTCCTGCCAACTTGTGTCCAGCAGAGGGGGCACTAGAGGGAGAAGCTGAGCACAAGGCCAGCGCCAATCCTGCCTCTGTCCACCGCGCCCAGCTCGCCAGCGCCGGTCCTGTCTCTGTCCACCGCGCCCAGCTCTCCAGCGCTGATCCTGCCTCTGTCCACCGGGTCCAGCTCGCCAGCACCGATCCTGCCTCTGTCCACCGCGCCCAGCTCGCCGGGGCCGGTCCTGCCTCTGTCCACCGCGCCCAGCTCGCCAGCGCCGGTCCGGCCTCTGTCCACCGCGCCCAGCTCGCCAGGTCCGGTCCTGTCTCTGTCCACCGCGCCCAGCTCACCAGGTCCGGTCCTGCCTCAGTCCACCGTGCCCAGCTCGCCAGGTCCGGTCCTGCCTCTGTCCACCGAGCCCAGCTCACCAGCGCAGGTCTTGCCTCTGTCCCTCGCGCCCAGCTCGCCGGCGCCGCTCCTGCCTCTGTCCACCGCACCCAGCTCGCCGGCGCCGCTCCTGCCTCTGTCCACCGCACCCAGTTCACCAGCGCCGGTTCTGCCTCTGTCCACCGCGCCCAGCTCGCAGGCGCCGCTCCTGCCTCTGTCCACCGCGCCCAGCTCGCCGGGGCCAGTCCTG
>PVKV010029583.1:0-23406 GCA_004027835.1 Alouatta palliata | reverse complement strand
GCGGGTGGATCACGAGGTCAAGAGATCGAGACCATCCTGGTCAACGTGGTGAAACCCCGTGTCTACTAAAAATACAAAAATTAGCTGGGCGTGGTGGCGCGCGCCTGTAGTCCCAGCTACTCGGGAGGCTGAGGCAGGAGAATTGCTTGAACCCAGGAGGCGGAGGTTGCGGTGAGCCGAGATCGCGCCATTGCACTCCGGCCTGGGTAACAAGAGCGAAACTCTGTCTCAAAAAAAAAAAAAAAAGAGCAGCTTCCCTACCATCTTGGGTTCCTTGCAGAACTGTTCCTGTCTTAACCCACAGAAAGCATCACAAGTGCCTATAGGAAGAAAAACTCCTGAGAGCAGCCAAAGACAAAGATGGCAGGTGGGAAGAGCAGCAACCCTAACCTGCAAAATCTGCTTGGTAACTCAGCCAAAGAAGATGCCAAATCAGAGTGGCTGTTCAGCAGCACCACACTGTAGGAGACACACTCCACAGGCTAGCTGGGTATGAAACCCTAGTCAGCTTTCCATACAGCCGGGGTATCCCATTTGGGATCTCCCTAACCTAGGACCATCTGCACTCTGAACACTTGCCAGAGCTAATAGCAAACCTGGATATGAGCCGCTATCTAGTACCAAGGAGGAGGCAGTGACCTAGCTTAAAGGAAATTCAACAGGTGAATTGTAAAAAACCTATGTAAACATATCCAAGAAAAACCCAAACAAGCCAGACAGTGAAAACTGAAATAACTAATCCTTCAATGAGAAGGCACAGATATATGTCCACAAGAAACAATAGCAAACAAGGAACCATGACCTCCCCAAATGGAAAAAGTAAGGAGCCAGTGACAAGCCCTAACCAGACAGTGATGTGAGATTCTTCAGATCAATAATTTTTTTTTTTTAAGTCATCTGGTTCTGGGCCTTTATTTGTTCAAAGGTTTTGATTATTGACATAATCCACTGTTACACATCTACTAAAGTTTTTTACTTCTTCTTGAGTCAGTTTTGGCAAATTTCTGTGTTGCTAGAAATTTGTCCATTTCATCTAGGTTAGCTAATCTGTTGTCATATGATTGTTCAAAGTATAGTCTTACAGTCATTGCTTTAATGGAGGGGTGAAGGTTTAGGGTTTACTTACTACCTTACCATTTTCAGTGATGTTAAATCTTTTTTATCATTGTTTTTGTTTGTTTGAGACAGAGTCTCACTCTGTCACCCAGAGTGGAGTGTAGTGGAATGATCTCGGCTTACTGCAACTTTCACCTCCTGGGTTCAAGTGATTCTCCTGCCTCACCCAAGTTTCTGGGCTTATAGGCGTGTGCCACCATGCCTAGATAATTTTTGAATTTAGCAGAAACAGGGTTTCACCATGTTGGCCAAGCTGATCTGACCTCAAGTGATCCTCCCACCTTGGCCTCTAAAAGTGCTGGGATTACAGGCATGAGCCACCATGCTCAGCCCTTTTTATCATTGTTAAAGAATTCTAATGTTGTACCTCTATATTCCTTAATCATTGCTTTTTTCTAATCCCTGTCTGCCCAGGATTCAAAAACTCAGTGAACTCCAGTATAAAACAGGAAATCAATTCAGAAATCTATCAGTGAAATTTTAAAAAGATGTTGAAATAATAACTTTAAAAAATCAAACAGAACTCTTGGACTGAGAAATACATTCCCTGAATTGAAAAATACATTAGAGGCTTTTAAAAGCAGAATGGATCAAGCAGAGGAAAGAATCAGTGAGCTTGAAGACAGGCTATTTGAAAATACACAGAGAAGAAAAAGAAAAAAGAATACCTGCCTAAAAAATGTAGAAAATTACCTCAGAAGACCAAATCTAAGAATCACTGGCCTTGAAGAGGGAATGAGAAAGAACAAGGGGTAGAAAACGTATTCAAAGAAATAGCAACAGAAAAATATCCAAATCTACTGAAAAATATAAACATCCATGTACAGGAAGGTTAGAGAGATCACCAAACAGATTCAATTCAAATAAGACTACCCCAAGGCACATAATAAATTCTTACCTGGGCAATACCATCCTGGACATAGGAATGAGCAAAGATTTCATGACAAAGACACCAAAAGCAATCACAACAGAAGCAAAAATTGAAAAATGGGATCTAATTAAACTTAAGAGCTTCTGTATAGCAAAAGTGAAAAAGTAAATACACAACCAACAGAATGGGAGAAAATATCTGCAAACTGTGCATCTGACAAAGGTCTAATAGCCAGTATCTATAAAGAACTTAAATTTACAAGAGGAAAAAAAAAATCCATTAACAAGTGGGCAAAGGACATGAATAGACACTTTTCAAAAGAAGACATACATGCAGCCAATAAGCATATGAAAAAAAAAACCTTAGTCCAGCATAATGGCTCATGTCTGTAATCCCAACACTTGGGAGGCTGAGGCAAGTGGATCACCTGATGCCAAGAGTTCAAGACCAGCCTGGCCAACATGATGAAACTCCCTTTCTACTAAAAATTTTAAAAATTAGCCAGGTGTGGTGGCTCATGCCTGTAGTCCCAGCTACTTGAGAGGCTAAGGAAGGAGAACTGCTTGAACCTGGGAGGTTGCAGTGAGGCAAGACCACACCACTGCACTCAAGCCTGGGCAACAGAGCAAGACTCCACCTCAAAAAAAAAAAAAAAAAAAAAAAAAAAGCTCAATATCATTGATCATTAGAGAAATGCAAATGAAAACCACAATGAGATGCCATCTCACACCAGTCAGAAGGCTATTATTAAAAAGTCAAAAAGTAGGGCAGGAAATCAGGCTGCAGGCGAGAGCCTAGGCCTCTGTGGAGGCAAATCCAGTGGGGATCGGAGCCATCAGACGCATGGCTCCGATCGGAGCCACCGCAACCATGACGGTGGGCAAGAGCAGCAAGATGCTGCAGCATATTGACTACAGGATGAGGTGCATCCTGCAGGACGGCCGGATCTTCATTGGCACCTTCAAGGCTTTTGACAAGCACATGAATTTGATCCTCTGTGACTGTGATGAGTTCAGGAAGATCAAGTCAAAGAACTCCAAACAAGCTGAAAGGGAAGAGAAGCGAGTCCTTGGTCTGGTGCTGCTGCGAGGGGAGAACCTGGTCTCAACGACAGTAGAGGGACCTCCTCCCAAAGATACTGGTATTGCTCGAGTACCACTTGCTGGAGCTGCCGGGGGTCCAGGGATTGGCAGGGCTGCTGGCAGAGGAATCCCGGCTGGGGTTCCCACGCCCCAGGCTCCTGCAGGACTTGCTGGGCCAGTCCGTGGGGTTGGCGGGCCATCTCAACAGGTGATGACCCCACAAGGAAGGGGCACTGTTGCAGCCGCTGCAGCTGCTGCTACAGCCAGTATTGCCGGGGCCCCGATCCAGTACCCACCTGGCCGTGGGGGTCCTCCCCCTCCTATGGGCCGAGGAGCACCCCCTCCAGGCATGATGGGCCCACCTCCTGGTATGAGGCCTTCTATGGGTCCCCCAATGGGGATCCCTCCTGGAAGAGGGACTCCAATGGGCATGCCCCCTCCGGGAATGCGGCCTCCTCCCCCTGGGATGCGAGGCCTTCTTTGACCCTTGGCCACAGAGTATGGAAGTAGCTCCGCAGAGGTGTGGGCTCGATTCCTCAGGGCCACGTTACCACAGACCTGTTTGTTTGTTATGCTGTTGTTCGCGGAGTTTCACCGGATTGTCTGGTTTCCCTTACAGGGCCCCCTCCCCCGGGAATGCGCCCACCAAGGCCCTAGACTCAACTTGGCCCTCCTCAGCTCCCTGCCTGTTTCCCATAAGGCTGTACATAGTCCTTTTATTTCCTTGTGGCCTCTGAAACTGGTTTAAAATAAACTCTGAAGAGAACATTAAAAAAAAAAAAAAAAAAAAGTCAAAAAGTAGCAGATGCTGGCAAGGTTGCAGAGGAAAGGAAACACTTACACACTGTTGGTGGGAGTGTAAATTATTTCAACCATTGTGGAAAGCAATATGGCAATTCCTCAAAGAGCTAAAAGCAGAACTACCATTTGACCCAGCAATCTCATTACTGGGTATATGCCCAGAGGAATATAAATTATTCTACCATAAAGACATGTGCACAAATGTTCACTGCAGCACTATTCACAATAGCAAAAACATGGAATCAATCTGAATACCCATTAATGGTAGACTAGATAAAGAAAATGTGGTACATATACACCATGGAATACTATACAGCCATAAAAGAGAATAAGATCATGTCTTTTGCAGGTACATGGATGGAGCTGAAGGCCATTATCATTAGCGAACTAATGCAGAACAGAAAACCAAATGCTACTTGTTCTTACTTATAAGTGGGAGCTAAATGATGAGAACTTATGAACACAAAGGAGGTAACAACAGACACTGGTGTGGAGGGTGGGAGAAGGAAGATAAGCAGAAAAGATAATTATTGGGTATTGGATGTAATACCTGGGTGATGAAATAAGAGTACAACAAACCCCCATGATACAAGTTTACCTATGTAACAAACTTTCACATTTACCCAAATCTAAAAGTTTAATAAATAAGTAAATTCTCAAAGTCAAGCACAAAGAGAAGATCCTAAAAGCATCGAGAGAAAAGAAGCAAACAACATATAAAGGAGCTCTGATTTATCTGGCAATAGAATCCTCAGCAGAAAGCATATAGGCCAGGAGGGAGTGAAATGACATATTCGAAGTGGTGGTGAAAGAAAATAAAATAAAAACTGTCAACCAAGTATATTATTCTCAGCAAAGCTATCCTTGAAACATGAAGGAGATAGTCCTTACTAGGACAAGCAAACACTTGTAAGGAACTCATAAGAAATGCTAAACGGAAAAAAAATAAAAATAAAAAAATAAAAAAAAAAAGAAATGCTAAACGGATTCTTCGGTATAAAAGAGGACACCACCTGCAAAAACAAAAAACATTCGAAGGTATAAAACCCATTGGTAAAAGTGAGTATACAGACAAATGCAAAATATTCTAATAATATATTTGTGGTGTGTAATCCAGTCACATCTCTAGTATGAATAGTAAAAGACAAATCTACGTAAAACAATAGGCTGGTCACAGTGGCTCATGCCTATAATCCCGGCACTTTGGGAGAGAGAGGAAAGGCAGATTGCTTGAGCTCAGGAATTTGAGAGCAGCCAGGGCAATATGGAAAAGCCCTGCCTCTACCAAAAATGCAAAAAGCTGGGTGTCATAGCACGCACCTGTGATCCCAGCTACTTGAGAGGCTGAGGTGGGAGCGTCACAGGATCCTTAGGGTGTCACTTTGCCAGCCAGAAACCTCTGTGGTCAGTGGCACCTCTGCTCTGTTTTTGCTCACACCCGCTGGGCTTGTTCCGCCCACTTAGCCTGGCAGGCTGCACTTAGCCTATGCTACCAGCCAGGACCCCACACCTGTGAAGGGCAAGCCAGGTACAAAGCAGTGAGGGGTATGTGAGTGAGCAGGTGTGGGGTCCGGCTACTGCGCACAGCCAGGCACAACAGCTGCTGCGGTGAGGCAGACAGCTCCAGCCACCAGCACAGGCACTGGCTCCATGTAAGGCTGTGGCCAGACCAGATGTACTCCAAGGGGCTTCCACTACAGGTACC
This sequence comes from Alouatta palliata, assembly GCA_004027835.1. NCBI lineage: Eukaryota > Metazoa > Chordata > Mammalia > Primates > Atelidae > Alouatta > Alouatta palliata. Next base: position 17,831 of record PVKV010029583.1, on the reverse strand, counting down.
AATGTCTAGACAAGGGGAATGCAGTGGTGCCTGAAAGCCTGGAGATGCCAGGAACCACAGAGCTCCAGAGAGTGTTAGTCTGTCACAGTTCTGGCTCTGGGAGCCCCGAGTCTGGGCTCCCAGAAGAGTTGCAACTCTTATCTCCTCGTCATCCACAGCGCAGGGAGTGGCGGGGGATGTGTTTCAGGTAGCACATGTTTCAGCCCATTTGTGTTACAGCTGTTTCAGTCCCACGATACTGCTCTGGCCAGTGGCTTCTGGGCTGGCCTGGTCCCACCACTGCTTCCCATTGCATGGGGCAGCCACTAGGTGCCAGTGGAGGGTGGGAGGCCTATGGTGTGACAGCAGCTTTGTCTCAGGAATCCCAAGATCTGAGACCCTAGAAAGGTCATTACTCTTCACTCATGCAATATGGGAGCGTGTCACCACCCACAGCTCGGTGAGCCAGCCAGGAACGTGTTACAGCTCCTTTCATCCCCACCATTCAGTGGGTCCCAAGTTCTTGTCCTGCATCCAGGAAGAACGAGGTTACATAGATGACTGGAAGGTGAGCAAGGCAGAGAGAAGCCTTATTGAGTGACAAAACAGCTCTCAGTAGAGAGCAGACCCAAAATGGGCAGCTCTTATCCACAGGCAGGTGGATAAGTCGATGAGACCAATGAGTCGATGAGACCCTGAGTCTAGCTGAGCCTTGGGTTTTTATGAGATCAGAAGGGAGGAAGTATATGCTGATTGGTCCATGGGCAGCCAGGGAAAGGCTTGGAAAAGGCACCATCCAATTGGCCAATGGCATCAAGGAAGTTCTCAATCCAGGTCAGACTCCACCTGGAACTGGCAGCCTGGCCCAGACTGCAGGCTGTCCTTGGCTTGAAGGTGAGGTTTCACTGAGAACCTGCCCCTTCTGCCTAGGAACCTCTCTGCCTCCCACTGCCATCAACATGCCATCTGCAGTGCCCAGGCTGTCCGTGCTGAGGGGCACCCACAGGCCCACACCAAGCCGCCCTCAACCTCCCAGCCTCCATTCCATGCTTGTCAGTGCCTAAAGTCTGGGGTAGCCAAGGCAGTAGGAGGCTGGCGTGTCAGCACTGCCCTGAGCATGCAAACACCTGGCCAGGTCATGACAGCGCCTGCGCTCAACCACAACTTTGCTCTACGCTGGAGTGGGTACTAGGAGTGAAGAGAGGCCAGGGAGTGGGAGCAGGTACTTCCAAGCCTGCAGCGGCAGGGGCTTCCTAGGTCCCTGGGAGAGCAGGGATGCCCAAGTCCAAAGCTGTGGCTGGGTAGCTGCAGCTGTGCCTGGAAGTGCAGGGTTACCACTGGGATCACCTGTTCCTGGCCCTTCATGGCTCCAAAGAGTATGCAGCCCCGCCACACCTCCTCCGCTGCTGGCTTCCTCACAGCAGCTGCTTTAGATGGGCTGCCACCTCCATCAGAAGGACAGCTTGAGCCTGAGGGGTGGAGGCTGCAGGAAGCTGAGATTGTGCCACTGCACTCCAACCTGGGTGACAGAGTGAGACCTCATCTCAAAAAAACAGAAACAAAAAAGCTCCCCCCAAAAATAACTACAACAACTTGTTAAGATATAGGCAATATAAAAAGATGTAAACTGAGACAACAAAAAGTTATAATGTGAGGGAATGGAGAAAGTATAGAAAGTTTTAGTTTTTCATTTGTTTGTTTCTATTATTTGTGATCAAGGCAAGTTATCTGTTTAAAATAACCTGTCCAGGCACAGTAGCTCACACCTGTAATCTCTACACTTTGAGAGGCTAAAGCAGGAAGACTGCTTGAGGCCAGGAGTTCAGCGCCAACCTGGCCAACATAGCGGATCCCCATCTCTTTTAAAAACTCTTCAACTTAAAAAATAAAAAAACTTGTTACATCTATAAAATGTTTTTTAAAACCTCACGGTAACTACAAAGCACAAACCTAACAGGTACACTAAAAAAAAGCAAAAAATTAAAACAACCAAAAAAAAAGAAAATCACTTGACCACAAAGGAAGACAGTAAAAAAGGAAGAAAACACAATGATATATCATCTCACTCAAGTTAGAATGGCTATTACCCAAAGGACAAAAAAACTCCACAAATATTGGTGAGGATGTGAAGAAAGAGGAATCCTTATACACTGTAAGTGGGAATGAAAACTAGTACAAATACTATGGAAAACAGTATGGAGGTTCCTCACAAAACTAAACCATATGATCCAGCAAACCCACTACTGGGTGTGTGTGTATGTATGTATGTGTGTGTGTGTGCGTGTGTGCGTGTGTGTGTGTGTATATATATATATATACACACACACTTATCATATATATAAATGATATAAACATATTGAAGAGATATCTGTACTCCCATTATTATTGCAGCACTATTCACAACAGTGAAAATATGGAATCAACGTAGGTGTCCATCAATGGATGACTGGAAAAAAAATGTGGTATATGTACACAAATGAAATATTATTCAGCCATAAAAACGAATGAAATCCTGTCACATGCAGCTACATGGATGAAAAATGGAGGTCACTACATTAAATGAAATAAGCCAGGCCCTGAAAGACAAACACTGCACATTTTCACTCAAATGTGGAACCTAAAAAAGATTTCAGGAAGATTAGAATAAAACAATGGTTAACAGAGGCTACTGTTTTATTAAAAAGTAGGAGGGGGCTGGGCGTGGTGGCTCACGCCTGTAATGCCAGCACTTTGGGCGTCCGAGGCAGGCAGATCATGAGGTCAGGAGTTCGAGACCAGCTTGGCCAACATAGTGAAACCCCATCTCTAGTAAAAATACAGAAATTAGCCAGGCATGGTGGCGTATGCCTATAGTCCCAGCTACTCAGGAGGCTGAGGCAGAAGAATCACTTGAACTTGGGAGGCAGAGTTTGTGGTGAGCCGAGATTGTGCTGCTGCACTCCAGCCTGGGCAACAGAGCAAGACTCTGTCTCAAGAAAAAAAAAAGTAGGAGGGAAGGAGGAAATGAAGAGAGGTTGTTTAATGGGTGTAACAATACAGATACACGGAAGGAATAAGATGTATATGCTAGCACAGTAGGCTGACTGTATTAATAATAATCTATTATATATTTCAAAATAGCTGGAAGAAAAGAATTCTAATGTTACCAACATAAAGAAAATATAAATATTTGAGGTGATGGATATCCCACTGGATAATTACACATTATATAAATATGTCAAAATATCTCATGTAGCATGAAAATATGTACAGCTATTATGTATCAAAAAGAATCAGTATGTACCCTATGATTTATACAAAGGAATATGTATCTTCAACAGTTTATTCTCTTGCCATCAGCAAGATATCACTTGCTTGGTTTCCCCTTATTCTCTAGTTTCTATCCCTTAGTGTCCTTTTAAAGCTCATTATCAAAAAGCATTATCACAGCCAGACGTGGTGGCTCATGCCTGTAATCCCAGCACTTTGGGAGGCTGAGGTGGGCACATCCCTGAAATCAGGAGTTCAAGATCAGCCTGGTCAACATGGTGAAATCCCATCTCTACTGAAAATACAAAAATTAGCTGGGCATGGTGGTGTGTGTCTGTAGTCCCAGCTACTCAGGAGGCTGGGGCACAAGAACTGCTTGAAGCCAAGAGGTGTGGAGGTTGCAGTGAGCCGAGATCACATCACTGCATTCCAGCTTGTGTGACAAAGCAAGACTCCATCTCAAAACAAATAAACAAAAAAGACAAAAAACACTATCACCCTTATTATTAATATACTTTTTATAAATGAAAAGGACTCAGTGAAAACGCTTTTCCCTACCTGCCTGCATAATACCGACACAAATCTCTTACAGAACAGGACACCCATGTCTAAGCACATGTTCATGTGCCCATGGTGTAATATTTGCTGAGACTTAGCAACCCTCAGAAGGAAAAAAGGTTCTCAGTTTCTTATACTATTTAATCTTACAAGATGAAAAATGAAATGAAATAATGAAATGTAACAAAAACTGGATCCTCTACCTGAGCCCTCCCTAGAAGCCAGAATGAATCCTCTGCCTCAGCCCTCCCTAGGAGCTAGGCAGGGCCTCTGCAGCCAAGTGATGAGGGTGTCAGTACCACCTGTTTCTACAAGTTAAGCCACGAACTAGAACTAGAAATTGAGTTTTGCAAAACTGTAGGACAGAAAAGCAATACAGTAGTTGTCCTTATCCATGGGGGATACACCTCCAGTGGATACACAAAACCTCAAATAGTATTGAATCCAATTGCCATGAATCGGAACATATGAGTTTCTGTTCTTGACTTCCACCTACAAATTAATGCCTTTTCCATCTTCACTGTGCACTTATCACTCACTGTGGCCATAACAGTTGCAGTTTGAGGCGTGACAGAAAACTAGCATTAATTTCTTTTTTCCTCTGTCAGGATGATATAGAAGATTCGTTCTCACCATAGATCTTAGCAACTTCAGCAATTTTTTTTTTTCTTTCCTTATTAAGCCAAGAACTTTTACCTTTTCACTTAAAGGAAGCATTTATAGCTTCTCTTTGGCATATCCAAATTGCTAGCATCATTACTCTTGCACCTTGGGCCTATTATTAAGTAAAACAAGGGTTACCTGAATACAAGTACTGTAATACTGCGACAGTAGATCTGATAACCAAGACAGCTACCAAGTGACTAATAGGCAGGTAGCATATACAGTGTGGATAAGGTGGAAAAGGGATGACTGACATCCTGAATGGGACTGAGCAAGACTGTGTGAGATTTCATCATGCTACTCAGAATAGTGTACAATTTTAAACTTATGAACTATTTCTGAAATTTTCCATTTAATATTTTCAGACTGCAATTGACCACAGGGAACTGAAACTACAAAAAGCAAAACCATGGATGAGGGGGAACTACTATATAAAAAAATCAGTTGGATATCTCTTAATTCATTGTACCAGGCCAACATTATCCTGATACCAAGCCAGAGATACTATAAAAAGAACTATAGACCAATATCTATTATGAATATGAATACAAAAATCCTCAACGTAATATTAGCAGGCCAAATTCAACACATAGGAAAAGGATTATATACCACAACAAAGTGGAATTTATCCCTGGAATGCAAAGATGACTCAGCATACAAAAATCAATCAGTGTAATACACCACATTAACACAATAAAGAAAAAAAAATAGAATCATCTCAATTTTCAAAAATCCCAAAACACCCTTGGGGGAAACTATAGCCCCCAAAGATAAACTCACTTCTTTGGGTTTCCTGTCTAAGATCACGGTATGTGCATGGCATCTTCCTCTAAAGAGGATTTTGATTTTCTTATGTCAAATGCTATATATAAACTATCATTTCTGGCCAGGCACAGTGGCTCATGCCTGTAATCCCAGCACTTTGTGAGGCTGAGGTGGGTGGATCACAAGGTTAGGAGTTTGAGATTGGCCTGGCCAATATGGTGAAACCTCGTCTCTACTAAAAATACAAAAATTAGCCGGGTGTGGTGGTGGGAGCCTGTACTCCCAGCTACTCGGGACGCTGGGGCAGGAGAATTGCTTGAACCCAGGAGGCGAAGGTTGTGGTGAGCCAAGATAGTGCCACAGCACTCCAGCCTGGGAGACAGAGCAAGACTCCATCTAAAAATACAAAAATAAAAAAACATTTCTCCAACTCCTTAAACTAAGATCTTGGCTTGAGGCTCCTTGGTTATATCCAGGAGATTGGAAGCCAGACTGTGACCCAGCTTGCTCTTTGGAATAAGATGCCTTAATCTTAGGCTTCGAATAATTTGCATTAATACTTTTAAAAATACTATTCCCTGCATATGCAGATAAGCAGGCACATAAGGAAGCAAGACACCATGAACTACAGCTTAAAGAAACAAGACACGGAAATGCCAGGGGAAAACAACAGACAGGAGTCAGGACTGGACTGCGGTTCCCACTCGGATGAACAGAGCAGTGGGTGGAGACTCACATCATGAACTTTTGCTCCGGAACTACTGCAGGTATACACCAGGGAAGCTGAGAAAATTCACAGACCTCTGAAGGAAGTGGATTGCTCCTGTAGGACCTAGGAGACACCCCAAATATTGTGAATGCCCAAGCTATGCAAGTGGGAAAAGTGGGATTGTCTACTCCTGAATACACATCCTCACTGGGGAACCTGAAGGTCTAGTTCATGGGACAGAATTTGACCTTACCTGGAGCTGAGTCAAATTAGAGAGTCGAGCAAAATAAAGTGGTAGAGAAAGAAATGGGAAAAGCCCTGTGGGCTCTCTGGGTCCCCTGGGAAGCCATTTCTGACTTGTCTCACAGGGGTCCTTTGGAAGGGCTGCCAGAGAAGCTGGTAAAAGACCACATAGAGAAGGAAACCCCCACCTGAACTTTCTAACAACTCCAATCGGACATTGTTTCCTGGCCAGAACTCGGGGAAGGGCATGAATGAATCCAGTGTGCAGATTTGACAAATGGGGAGCCACGGAAGCCCTGCTTGCTTTCTCAGCTGGGAGGCTGGTAGCCTGGGGCAAGTTCTCAGCTCTGCTCACCCACTGCCTTGAAACAAACTTGGTGCTTTTGGTGGAGGAGTTGGGGGGGCGGGCACAATGGGAGTGAGACCAGATTTTTGGGTTGTCTGGGAGCTGGATGAGGCCTATAACTGCCAGCTTTCCCCAACTTTCCTGACAATCTGCATGACACAGCAGAGACAGCCATAATCCTCCTGGGAACAGAACTCCATTGACCTGAGAACCATACCCCCATTCCCCACAGCAGCTACAGCAAGCCCCACCTAAGGAGAATCTGAGCTCAGAAACACCTAACCTTGTCCCCACCTGATGGTCCTTCTCTATCCACTCTGGAAGACAAAGGGCATATTCTCTTGGGAGTTCTAGAGCCCCGCCTACTGCATGATTTTATAAATATACTACTGATAAGGAAAGCAACCTTGTTAACAAAGCCAACCTAAAAATGCAACATTCTAATGGTAAAGGAGTTTGTCCAACAATGTCTTCTCTGAAACTATGATCAATACCAGCAGCTCTAGTACTGCCTGCCCCAAGCTGGCAGCATAAATGAGCATAGTGCACCAGCTGCCTCTATCCTCATACTGGAGCTCCATAGTATCTCTGGTAGATTCTCTCAAACTCCATGGAACTTATGCTAACTCATCTGACCCTTCCAACACTGGCAGCATACACTGAGGGGACTTCCAGACTCTGCCTGATGAATACTGCTCCCTTTTAGGCAGTCTGAACCCACATATGCAAAGGTATATATAGTGTTGTGTCAGCAAAACCACTAAAATAAGGACTTAATGTTTATAATGATACGTTAGTAAAGATCAGAAACACCTCATACAACTAAACAGTTACCAGCACAAAAGATCATTTCCTTTCATCACAACAAACACCCAAGTGTTAACAGTTTTTAAAATTAGGGAGTTAATTATTTAATGTTATAAAGTTGCCATTTCTACAAAAAAAAGTTTTAGACATAAAAAGTTGTAGATGCCACCAGCCAGGTGCAGTGGCCCACGCCTGTAATCCCAGCACTTTGGGAGGTCAAGAAGGGCAGATCACCTGAGCTCAGGACTTTGAGACCAACCTAGGTAACACGGCAAAACCCTGTCTCTATAAAAAATATAAAAATTAGCCAGGCATGGTGGCATGCACCTGTACTCTCAGCTACTCCAGAGGTTGAGGTGGAATAATCTCTTGAGTGCAGGAGGCGAAGGTTGCAATGGGCCGTGACTACACCACTGCACTCCAACTTGGGTGACAGAGTCAGATGCTGTCTCAAAAAAGTAAATAAACAAAGTTGTAGATGCCTATTAGATATCCAGTAGAGATAAAAAGTAGGCAGCTGGATCTGAGTCTGGAATCTGGGGAGACGACTGTGCTACAGATATAAATTTCAGATCCCAAATTAGACAGATCACCAAGGGAATCAGAGTATACAGGAAACAGAAAAGATCTAAGGACTGAGTACTGGGGAATTCCAATACTAAGAGGTGAGGGAGATGGGAAAAACAGCAAAAGAAATTACAGAATAATGAATGAGGTCAGAAGGAAACAAAGAGAATATTCTGAAAACCAAGTGAAGGGAATTTCAAGGTAGCTGTGATAGGCCAAAAAAGGTAAAAACCACTTAATTAAGCAACATAGAAGTTACCTGGGACCATAATTAGCTGTTTTAGTAGTAACCATCATCTAAGAATTCATAACTCAGTACCTGTAAAGTTTTCTGCTCCTTTTGAAGATCTTTTATTTTATTCTGTTGCTGGCAAACCCTATTTAGTGATTCATCCTCCAATTCACCAATTTTGGATTTCACACTCTCCATAATTTGTTCCAAGTCATTAGCTCGTTGTTCTTGATGGGCTGCTCGGCTTTGCTCTATCTGAAGTTCATTTCTAAGTTAAGAGACATACAATTTCTTCCCTTAATATTAAAAATAAATCAAATTACCAAACATACCCATATAACAACATATTGACTTTCTGAAATTTCTTTGCATTCTCTTTATCTAAAATGCTTGGAACCAGAAGTGATTCATATTTCAGATTTTTTTCAGATTTTGGAATATTGCATCACATTTACTAGTTAAGCATCTCAAATCTGAATATCCAAAATCTAAACTGCTCCAATAAGCATATCCTCTGAGCATCATGTTAGTGCTCAGAAAGTTTCAAATTTTGGAGACTTTTGCATTTTCAGATTTGAGATGCTACACCTGCAACAGAAACTAAGAAATGTAGGGTACCATTAAGTATCTATGCTGACAGCAGTTGGAACTGCTGAGGATTGAGAGTTTCACAGCAGTTACAGCCAAACCCGGGAAAGTCCAGCTCTGTGGGGGAGGGGCGTCTGCCGAAGGAAAATTAAGAAACAGAAAAAACTTTACCACCAACAAGCTGGACGTCCACTCAGACACCTAATCTGAAAGTCAGCAATTACACAGACGACAGGTGGATAAATCCACAAAGATGGGAAGAAACCAGCGCAAAAAGGCTGAAAACACCCGAAATCAGAATGCCTTTCCTCCTACAGAGGATTGCAGTGCCTCATCACCAACTGAACAAGGCCCGATCGAGAATGAATGTGAGGAATCAACAGAATCAGCCTTCAGAAGGTGGATGATGAGAAACTTCTGTGAGCTAAAAGAACATGTTCTAGCCCAATGCAAGGAAACTAAGAACCTTGAAAAAAGGTTTCACGAAATGTTAACGAGAATGGACAATTTAGAAAGGAATATAAGTGAATTGATGGAGCTGAAAAACACAATACAAGAACTTCGCAAAGTATGCACAAGTCTAAACAGTCGAATTAATCAAGCAGAAGAAAGGATTTCAGAGGTCGAAGACCAACTTAACGAAATAAAACAAGAAGACAAGATTAGAGAAAAAAGGGTAAAAAGGAATGAGCAAAGTCTCCAAGAAATATGGGACTATGTGAAAAGACCTCATCTACGTTTGATAGGTGTACGTGAATGTGATGAAGAGAATGAATCCAAGCTGGAAAATACTCTTCAGGATCTTATCCAGGAAAACTTTCCCAACCTAGCAAGGCAGGACAGTACTCAACTCCAGGTAATACAGAGACCACCACAAAGATATTCTTCAAAAAGGGCAACCACAAGGCACATAATCATTAGATTCACCAGGGTTGAAACGAAGGAGAAAATATTAAGGGCAGCCAGAGAGAAAGGTCAGGTTACCCACAAGGGGAAGCCTATGAGACTCACAGCAGATCTCTCAGCAGAAACCCTACAAGCCAGAAGAGAGTGGGGGCCAATATTTCAACCCAGAATTTCATATCCAGCCAAACTAAGTTTCATAAGTGAAGGAAAAATAAAATTTTTTACGAACAAGCAAGTACTCAGGGATTTCATTACCACCAGGCCTGCTTTACAAGAGCTTCTGAAAGCAGCACTATATACAGAAAGGAACAACCAGTATCAGCCATTCTAAAAAACCCATCGGTAAGCTGCATCCAGACCCATCTCACATGCAAGGATATACAGAGACTCAAAACAAAGGGATGGAGGAAGATTTGCCAACCAAATGGAGAGCAAAAAAAAAAAAAAAAAAAAAAAAAAGCAGGAGTTACAATTCTCGTCTCTGATAAAACAGACTTTAAAGTAACACAAAACAAGAGATAAGAAGGACATTGTATAATGGTAGAGGGATCAATGTAATGGGAAGAGCTAACGATCCTAAGTCTATGCACACACAATACAGGGGCACCCAGATACACAGGGCAACTTCTTGCTGACTTACAAAGAGACTTGGACTCCCACACAATAATAGTGGGAGACTTTAACACTACATTGTCAATATTGGACAGATGAATGAAACAGAAGGCTAACAAGGATATTCGGGACCTGAACTTAGACCTCGAACAAGTAAATTTAATAAACATTTATAGAACTCTTTACTCCAAATCCACAAAACATACATTTTTTTTCAGTAACACATCACATTTATTCTAAAAGTGACCACATGGTTGGGAGTAAATCACTCCCCAGCAATTACATAGCATTTCATAGGTTTAAATGAAATATTGGTTGGCTGTTTGTTTTTTTCCTCCCTTATTCCTTCCTGTCTCCATTGTATCACACAATTATTACTATAAAAGAGCTTTTTAATACCTATTTTTAGACTGCATTGTAGCCTGGGCAATAGAGCAAGATTCCCGTTCTCTCTCCCTCTTTTTCTTCTTCTTTTTCCCTTTCTTTCATTCTCTTTTTTTTTCTTTCTCTCTTTTTTCTTTTCTTTCTTAAAAAAAAAAAGTATCTATACTATTACCAAAAGATTTACCTATTAAAATTTTACCTATAAAAATATTTTTTAGTTTAATCAAAACTGGAAATTAAATTTCAAGATTGTTTTCAAGGCAGTTATTTTTAGAATGCATACAAACAATTGAAAAGAAACCTTTTCCATTTTATTACCTAAGATGTTGATTAGTTTCTATAAGCTCCTGTATCATGTTCTGTTGACGTGATGTTTCTTCCACCAACAGTTTCAAATTCTGTCTCATCCTTTGTGATGACTGTTTGTCAAAAATGATGAGATCTACATTTAAAAAGTATATAATACATATAGTAAAAATAAAAGGCAAAAAAAATTAAGACAAAAAAATGTTTTAAGGAAAAATAAACATTTTACCTTAAGCAGCAAGAACAGGATCTAATTACCTTTGAGATCTGTTCTTTTGACTAGGGACAAAGGCTTTAGGCCATGCATCATCAACAGCACATTTATGCTTTCCCATTCTGCTTCTTCCTGCTACAATTAACAAAGAGAGGAAAAAGGATCAACTTTAAGATATAAAGTGAAGAAATTCTCTCATATATAATTTCCTGCATTTTCAGAACAGAAATTTTTCTCCAAAAGTTTTAAGTATAAATGTTTATGCATACATAATATCAAAACAACATATGTATTGTTTCTAGCAAAATTAGACGAGAAGTACATAAATAAGCACAAATTATTGCATTATACGGAACACTTATATGTAGGCCTCAAAGAACAAAACGAACAACAACAAAAAAACAGCTTGCAATTTCAGTGAATCAAATAAATCTAAGGTTTTAGATTTAACTAAACCACACCAAGCCCTGCTCAGAAAAAAACAGCTATAAACTAGGCTATAACAACTGAATAGTAAAGAAAAGGTGAGTCACTTATAAGTAACACTTTCATAATGACTAGGGTCACAAAAAAATCAAAATATACCTGACTAGTTGGAGCCAATATTTCAGACAGCTCCTTGTCAAACTAGGGTCACAAAAAAATCAAAATATACCTGACTAGTTGGAGCCAATATTTCAGACAGCTCCTTGTTAAAAGGAGCCTGTCCATCTGGATATATGACTCTAACAGAATCACTCTGAAAGATACTCTCAAAGTTAAACAAATCTTTTCTTTTGACTGTTGACTTTTTCCTCCTTTTTTTGAGACACATTCTTGCTCTGTTGCCAGGCTGGAGTGCAGTGGCATGATCTCAGCTCACAGCAGCCTCTGCCCCTCACCTGGGTTCAAGCGATTCTCCTGCCTCAAACTCCCAAGTAGCTGGGACTACAGGCACATGCCACCACGCCCGGCTAATTTTTGTATTTTTAGTAGAGACGGGGTTTCACTGTGTTGGCCAGGATGGTCTCTATCTCTTGACCTTGTGATCCACCCACATTGACCTCCCAAAGTGCTGGGATTACAGGCGTGAGCCACCATGTCCAGCCTCCTTTTTTTTTTTTTTTTTTAACATCTCCTACCACTCATAACTTTTCCCTCATTTACGTTTTAGGCTTTCTGATCACAGTTTAACTATGTGGTGAACACAACTAAAATTATCACTGATGTTTGTTTTAGAAGCCAAAAGCTCTGTTAGTGTCTCAGAACATCTGCTGTAACTCATAAAAATAAAATGCTCTGGGTCGGGCACAGTGGCTCACACCTGTAATCCCAGCACTTTGGGAGGCCGAGGCAAGTGGATCACAAGGTGAGGAGATAGAGACCATCCTGGCTAATACACTGAAACCCTGCCTCTACTAAAAATACAAAACACTGGGCATGGTGACACATACCTGTGGTCCAAAACTCAGGAGGCTGAGGCAAGAGAATCGCTTGGAGGCAGGAGAATCGCTTGGACCCAGGAGGCGGAGGTTACAGTGAGCCAAGATTGCGCCACTGCACTCCAGCCTGGGCAACAGTGAGACTTTGTCTCAAAACAAAACAAAAAAATGCTCCGTACATAATAAAGTCACATATTTTGAATGATTAACATATAATTTTTGTTCCCTGATACCACTTCCATTTTAAGATAAAGTAATTGTAAATTTTGAAAATAGTTGGGAATGGCATTTTTCAAAGTACATGCTACAGAAGACTAGTCTAATGAAATGTTCATCAAACTAGTGTTAAATAGTATGAAATGTTGTATGTTAAATCCTCCCTTTGGAGACTGATAATATTGCGAAGTGTTAATTAAACCATTTAATAGTCTTTAACCTAGCATTTCCCAAAATTATTTGATGGAAGAACCCTTTTAAAGTCAGATTTTTCCATTTGTAGATGCAGCATTCTTTGGCACATATTTTGAGAAGCAATGGCTTAAAATATTTTAAGTTTACCTGTTTTTCAGTCATAAATCTGTCTGATGGTTGACTGGAATCCTGGGGTTTAGGGGCTACTGGAAACATAGTTTCTTTCGTAGAATCAAAAGGAGTAGAAATTGGCAATTAAAAAATTTGAGTTGCCTAAATGAAAAAAGACAAAAAGTGCAAAAGGAGTTAAAGAAAATTATATTTAAAAGAATCCACTACTCTTGCAGGGCAATTCAGGTCATTCCTGTGTCAAAACTTTATGACTTTTTAGTTAGCTGATTGCTAAGAATTATTTGAATAAACTCTATCTTATAATGTTCTCCTTCGGAAATAAGCATTCTGGGACTTTACACACATACCACACACACACATACACTCTGTCCTGCCAACCCTCCATCACAGAATGAAGGAAATATTTAACTGTATAATGTGAAAAGCATGTGACATTAATAAACTGTTATCTTTCAGAAGATGATTCTTTCAGTTCTTTATGCTGCATTCAGAAAAAATACAGAAGACATACCCCTCCAAAAAGAGGATACACTGACGAAGTATAATGCATAACTGGTACCCAAGAACACAGGAAAAAACGGAGCAGAAGCAGCATTTGAAGAGCTAATGGCTACGTCCGCTGGCAAGATGGCCCAATAGGAACAGCTCCAGTCTGCAGCTCCCAACAAGATCGACACAGAAGGCAGATGATTTCTGCATTTCCAACTGAAGTACCCGGTTCATCTCACCAGGACTGGCTGGACAGTGGGTGCTGCCCACCGAGGGCAAGCCAAAGCAGGGTGGGGCATCGCCTCACCTGGGAAATGCAAGGGATCACTGGATTTCCCTCCCCTATCCAAAAGAGGCTGTGAGAAACTGTACAGGGAAGAACACTGCATTCCAGCCCAGATACTCTACTTTTTTGACAGTGTTCGAAACCAGCAGAACAGGAGATTCTCTCCAGTGCCTATGCTGCCAGCGACCTGGGTTTCAAACACAAAACTGGGCAGTTATTTGGGCAAACACCGAGCTAGCAGCAGGAGTTTTTTTTTTTGAGACGGAGTTTCGCTCTTGTTGCCCAGGCTGGAGTGCAATGGCGCGATCTCAGCTCACCGCAACCTCCGCCTCCTGGGTTCAAGCAATTCTCCTGCCTCAGCCTCCTGAGTAGCTGGAACTACAGGCGCATGCCACCACGCCCAGCTAATTTTTGTATTTTTAGTAGAGACGGGGTTTCACCACGTTGACCAGGATGGTCTCGATCTCTTGACCTCGTGATCCACCCGCCTCGGCCTCCCAAAGTGCTGGGATTACAGGCATGAGCCACCGCGCCCGGCCAGTTTTTTTTCATATCCCAGTGGCACCTGGAACGCCAGCAAGACAGAACTGTTCACTCCTCTGGAAAGGGGGCTAACGCCAGGGAGCCAAGTGGTCTGGCTCAGCGAGTCCCATCCCCATAGAGCCCAGCAAGCTAAGATCCACTGGCTTGAAATTCTCACTGCCAGCACAGCAGCCTGAGGTTGACCAGGGACGCTCAAGCTTGGTGGGGGGAGGGGCATCCACTACTGCTGAGGCTTGAGTAGGCAGTTTTACCCTCACAGTGTAAACAAAGCCACAGGGAAGTTCAAACCGGGCAAAGCCCACTGCAGCTCAGCAAGGTCACTGCAGCCTGACTACTTCTCTAGATTCCTCTCTGGACAGGGTATCTTGGGGAAACAAGGGAGCAGCCTCAGACAGGGACTTATAGATAAAACCTCCATCTCCCTTGGACAGAGCACCTGGGGGAAGTGGCTGTGGGTTCAATTTCAGCAGACTTAAACGTCCCTGCCTGATAGCTCTGAAGGGAGCAGCGGATCTCCCAGCACAGCATTCAAGCTCAGATAAGGTATAGACTGCCTCCTCAAGTGGGTCCCTGACCCCTGTGTATCCTGACTGGGAGACACCTTCCAGTACGGGCTGACAGACACCTCATATAGGAGACCTCTGACTGTTATCTGGTGGGTGCCTCTCTGGGACAAAGCTTCCAGAGGAAGGAACAGACAGCAATCTTTGCTGTTCTGCAGCCTCTGCTGATGATATCCAGGCAAACAGGGTCTGGAGTGGACTTCCAGCAAACTCCAGCATACCTGCAGCAGAAGGACCTGATTGTTAGAAGGAAAACTAACAAACAGAAAGGAATAGTTATCAACATCAACAAACAGGACGTCCACTCAGAGGCCCCATCCAAAGGTCACCAACATCAAAGACCAAAGGTAGATGAATTCATGAAGATGGGGAGAAACCAGTGCAAAAAGGCTGAAAATTCCAAAAACCAGAAAGCCTCTTCTCCTCCAAAGGATCACAGCTCCTTGCCAGCAAGGGAACAAAACTGGTTAGAGAAAGAGTTTGATGAATGGACAGAAGTAGGCTTCAGAAGGTGGGTAATGACAAACCCCTTCAAGCTAAAGGAGCATGTTCTAACTCAATGCAAGGAAGCTAAGAATGTTGAAAAAAGGTTAGACAATTTGCTAACTAGAATAAACAGTTTAGAGAAGAACATAAATAACCTGATGGAGCTGAAAAACACAGCATGAGAACTTCGTGAAGCTTATAGAAATAGCAATAGCTGAATCAAACAAGTGAAAGAAAGGATATCAGAGACTGAAGATCAACTTAATGAAATAAAGTGAGAAGACAAGATTACAGAAAAAAGAGTGAAAAGAAACAAACAAAGCCTCCAAGAAACATGAACTATGTGAAAAGACCAAATCTACGTTTGATTGGTATACTTGAAAGTGATGGGGAGAATGGAACCAAGCTGAAAAACACTCTTCAGGATTTATCCAGGAGAACTTCCCCAACCTAGCAAGGCAGGCCAACATTCAAATTTAGGAAATACAGAGAACATCACAAAGATACTCCTTGGGAAGAGCAACCCCAAGACATATAATCATCAGATTCACCAAGGTGGAAATGAAGGAAAAAATGTTAAGGGCAACCAGAGAGAAAGGTGGGGTTACCCACAAAGGGAAGCCCATCAGACTAACAGTGGATCTTGGCAGAAACCCTATAAGCCAGACGAGACAGGGGCCAATATTCAATATTCTTAAAGAATTTTCAACCCAGAATTTCATATCCAGCCAAACTAAGCTTCATAAGTGAAGGAGAAATAAAATCCTTTACAGAGAAGCAAATGCTGAGAGATTTTGTCATCACCAGGCCTCCCTTACAAGAGTTCCTGAAGGAAGCACTAAATATGGAAAGGAACAACTGGTACCAGCCATTGCAAAAACATAACAAATTGTAGGGCTGATAGCCCCACAGGGTCGTGGGGTGTCCCTTATGCTCTGCTGAGGCCCAGGATCCGAGAAATAAAGACAGGACACAGAAGCACAAAGAAAATGCAGCTGGGCTCGGGGAGCCACGCCACCTATGAGTGGAGTCAGGCAAGGCCCCGAATGTCCAGAAGCATAAGTATTTATTGTGTATAGGTTAGGGGGCAGGGCAGTGAATGAAATCATCTTTAAGGACAGTGATAGGGTCGTGAGCAATAAAACATGGGGTCCATCCCCATTAAGTCACCTAGGCCAGGAGGTGGACAGTGTGTGGCAAGGGGCCCATTCCCATGAAGGCAAGGGCGTGTGCAGTAAGGGGTCCACCCCCATTAGGTCACCGAGGCTCAAAGGTGGGCCATGCACAGTGAAGAGGGTGCAGTGTGCAATACTTCTATCTATGGGCAAACTACTTCTAAGAAGATTTATAGGAGGATGCTTTAAGTCACATAGCAGTGACAGAGCTGTCAAGGTTACTGCCACCTGCTGGCAGCTTCCAATGAGTTCTATGGGAAGATGCTTTTCGAGCAGCACAGTAGCAAGAGCTGATAAAATTCACAGTCACCAAGGTGGACTGCTGATCTGAGGGCAGCCTTCGCAAGAACTGAGGCAAGGTCCTACGACTCCTTTATCAGGAGGAGTGGCTCTTGCCCCAAGCCTGCCATACAGCGAGTATCTTTACGATACTGAACACTGCCACATGGGCCATGGATTCTTGTCCTGGTATAACTGTTTTCCCTTAAATCATGCTCTGCACTGTGTCTGCTCTAGGCGTTCCTCTGATTATAAGCTGTTTATTCCTTAGTTCACGCTCTGTACCGTGTCCACTCTAGGCATTCCTCCAATTATAAACTAAGATATAATTATATATATATGTAGGGAAATATTCTTTAGGCACTCATACTATCAACTACTATATGATTATATATAGAGGATTATATAAAGGGATTCTTCAAGCCCTAATTCTATAAACTAACATATGGTTGTATAAAGGATTACATAAAAGGAAATAGCTGAGTAGTAACACTATAAAGTGAGATACTCCTCAAGCCCTAACTGTACCAGGGTTCTGCTTAGCTCTCATTCCTCGGTGCCTATAGGTTACCCACACAAATTGTAAAGACCATTGACAGTATGAAGAAATTGTATCAACTAATGGGCAAAATAACCAGCTAGCATCATAATGACAGGATCAAATTCACACATAACAATATTAACCTTAAAGGGAAATGGGCTATGCCCCAATTAGAAGGCACAGACTGGTAAATTTGATGAAGAGTCAAGACCCATTGGTGTGCTATGTTCAGGAGACCCATCTCACATGCAAAGACACACATAAGCTCAAAATAAAGGAATGGAGGAATATTTACCAAGCAAATGCAAAGTAAAAAAAAAAAAAAAAAAAAAAAAAAAAAAAAAAAAAAAAAAAAAAAAAAAAAAAAAAAAAAAAAA
>PVKV010029582.1:0-23441 GCA_004027835.1 Alouatta palliata | reverse complement strand
TCTCACTCCTGTCCTCCTCCCCTCCCTTCTTCCTCTCTCCCCTCTCCTCCTCTCACCTCTCTCCCCTCCTCTCCCCTCTCCTCCCCTCCTCTCTCCCCTTCTCTCTCCTCCTCCTCCTCTTCTTTCTCCCCCTCCCCTCTCCTCCCCTCCACTTGTTTCCTTTTTTCTTTTTTAAGGAGGAGAGCTGGCACCTGGATTCTCTTTCTGTTCCCCTCCCCTCACCTCCCTTCCCCTCCCCTTTAAAGACAGAGTCTTGCTCTGTTTCCCAGGGCTAGAGTGCAGTGGCACAATCTCAACTCACTGCAACCTCTGCCCCTGGGGTTCAAGTGATTCTCCTGCCTCAGCCTCCCAAGTACTGGGACTACAGGCGTGTGCCACCACCATGCCCAGCTAACTTTTTGTAGTTTTAGTAGAGACAGGGTTTCATCATGTTGGCCAGGCTGGTCTCAAACTCCTGATCTCAAGTGATCTGTCCGCCTCGGCCTCCCAAAGCATTGCGATTCCAGGCATGAGTCATCGTGCCCGGACACGTGGGTTCTCTTAAACCCTATCGTGACACCATTCAGGTATTTCACGTAAAAATAAAAATTAGGCAGTTCCAAGATTCCTCCCAGTTTTGGGTTTCCGTAATAAGAACACAATCATTACACAGGAACAGCAGTACCCAAGGACATCATTTACGCAGTGCTCTCCGTGTGCCCGCAGCCTTCTCGACAGTAACATTCATTCTGCATTAATGGTGGGAGGATGTACAGTGCACCACTGGCCTGGGTGCCCCTGATGGAAATGTCTAGTTCACTCCCCGACACTGGCCAGCGTCCAGTTCACTCAGCCCCAGCATCACTCTGGATGCTCACACCTGCTGACGACCACTTCTGTCCTCACCCGCCCCTGCTGGTTTTCCACACCCTTTGCTAAAGCCCACTAAACACGGAAACTTTCTGAACATCGTAGAAGAGGAGGAGGAAGAGGTGCAGAGGGCACGTCTGTGATCTTCACTCACTGCTGTGTGCTCTGATGCCAGGCAAAGGGGTTTTGTTGTTTTTTTGAAGGGGGGGTGGAACCAGTCACATAATCTGCCCCTTTCATTCTAGGTTTGGGGGCCTCTGGAAGGGTCCCCAACCTAGAGATAATTGTACAAAGAAAGCTCAGAACAGTAAAAGAGAAAATGCCTCCACATGCCAGGTGCAGTCACTCACGCCTGTCATCTCACCACTTTAGGAGACTGAGGCAGGCAGATCACAAGGGTCGAGAGTTCTGGACCACCCTGGACTATGTGGTGAAACCCCAACTCTACTGAAAAATACAAAAAAAAGGGGGTGGGGGGACTGGGCATGGTGATTCCTGCCTGTAATCCCACCACTTTGGGAGGCCAAGGTGGGTGGATCTCCTGAGGTAAGGAGTTCGAGACCGGCCTGGCCAACATGGCAAAACCCCACGTCTATTAAAACAAACAAACAAAAAAGAGCAAAAATTAGCTCAGTGTGGTGACAGGCACCTGTAATCCCAGCTACTCAGAAGGCTGAGGCAGGAAAATCAGCTTGAACCCAGAAGGCAGAGGTTGCAGTGAGCCGAGATCGCATCACTGCACTCCAGCCTGGGCAAGAGAGCGAGACTCTGTCTCAAAGAAAACATCAGCTGGCCATGGTAGCACCTGCAGACCGAGCTACTCGGGAGACTGAGGCAGGGGAACAGCTGGAACCTGGGAGGCGAAGGTTGTAGTGAGGCGAGGTTGAGCCACTGCACTCCAGCCTGGGCGAGAGAGTTAGACTCCGTCTCAAAAAGAAAAAAGAAAAGAAAAAAGAAAATGCCTGCACACTGGAGGGAGCCGCTGAATTCTCATGTGGGAATAGCAGTAGCCAGCTGACACATTTCTATTTTATTCCAATAGTTGAAACACCCTTATTTTTCTGTTGCTAAAAACGCAATTGCTCTGGAAGTACTGTCCTCTTTTTCAAGATGTGTCACCGGGGAGATGACTGGTCACAGGATACACAGTTTCCAGGAAACAGGAGAAGTAACTTCAGGGCAGTTCAGACACACCATGGCGACTGCAGTTAGCATCAGTGCCTGGAGTATTTGCAAATGACCAAGAGTCCATTCCTGAGTGTTCCCACGACACACACACACACACACACACACACACACACACATCCTGCTAAGTCTGTGAGGTCATGCATATTTAAAACCATTTCACCATGAACGCATATGCATCAAGACACCACGTGCCACTGCATAAATAGATACAATGTGTATTTGCCAATTAAAAGAAAGAAAAACCTCATTAAAATAAATCTGGTTCCTAGATCTTTGGTCCCATAACTAGTTTCTGAAATACACCAGAGCATCATAGCTGCAGAAATACTCCAGGGTTGCCTCCAGCATCCTGTCAGTGAGTGGACTTGTGCCAGTGACTCAATAACTGAGAATAGAAAACACGATTAATCGCTGCAACAGATTATGGACAAGAGCAAGGAATTCCAAGTTCACCCAACACTCTACACTTTAGATGTGACTGCTGAGTCCAACATAGTCTGTTCATGCCAGGGAAAGTCAAGGGTTTGGCAGTGGCCGCTGGGCTCTGGAAACTTTCTCTGCCTGTGCACTATACATCGGAATGGGCTTCATGTCTCTAGCGATAGTTAAACTTGCCTATCTTACTAGCTTGAAAATTATATACAGGTGGCCAAGCGCGGTGGCTCACACCTATAATCCCAACACTTTGGAAGGCCGAGGAGAGAGGATCACTTGAGCCCAGGAGTTCAAGACCAGCCTGGGCAACACGATGAAACCCTGTCTTTACAAAAAAAAAAAAAAAAAAGGCAAAAATTAGACAGGTGTGGTGGTGCACACCCATGGTCCCAGCTACTTGGGAGGCTGAGGTGGGAGAATGGACTGAGTCTGGGCAGGTTGAGGTCGCAGGGAGCTGAGATTGCACCACAGCACTCCAGCCTGCACAACAGAGAGACCCTGCCTCAAAAAAATAGGCGGAGCATGGTGGCTTGAGCCTGTAATCCCAGCACTTTGGGAGGTTGAGGTAGGCAGATCATTGAGGTCAGGAGTTGGAGACCAGCCTGGCCAACACGGCGAAACCCCCTGCTCTACTAAATTAGCTGAGCATGCTGGCGTGTACCTATAGTCCCAGCCACGCAGGAGGCTGAGGCACGAGAATCTCTTGAACTCGGCAGGCGGAGGTTGCAGTGAGCTGAGATTGCGCCACTGCACTCCAGCCTGGGTGACAGAACAAGACTGTGTCTCAAAAAAAAGAAAAACAATTATGTGTGTGTGCATATATATTTGGAAATGTATATATGTATTTGGAAATATATATATACATGTATTTGGGAATATATACATGTATTTGTAAGTATATATATATACATGTATTTGGAAATATATACATGTATTTGGAAATATATATATTTGGAAATATATATATATATTGCAGTTTTATATGTGGAATTACATGCAGTTTAACCACCTGCATATATATATATGTGTGTGTGTATATATATATTTTTAAAACCTATATAAATATATATTTTTTGAGCATCAAAACTCCTTAAGGTAGGAGTTTTGTTTGGGCTGGGCTGAGCATGTCTTTTATATGTGTATATTTCTATATATGTATATGTGTGTGTGTGTGTGTGTGTTTTATATATATATATATATATATATGTGAAGGTGGTTAAATTGCATATACTTCCTTGTCTGAGGTGGCCCAAGGTAACATCTCGGCTTCATCCTAACTGTGAGGACAGCACAAGGGTGTAGAGGTGATGTAACAAGCTCTTTTCTGTAATTTTACAATATGTTAGGTAAGAAGTGGGAAGCTTTCTTTTGTTCTCGTGCCATCACTCTGGCACTGTCCCCTGAGCTGTGCCAAGTTTTACATGAGGCCAGAGAATGGTGTGAAGGTTTGGTCTGGGCTCAGCATGCCTCACACCAGCAGCTCTCAGAATTTCCCTGAGACAGGCTTGGGGAAATAAGGAACTCCAGGTCTCACCTCTAGACATTTTGATTTTGTAGTCTAGGGTGAGACTCATGAGTCTGCATTTTTTTTTTTTTTTTTTGAGACAGAGTCTTGCTCTGTCCCCAGGTTGGAGTGCACTGGCACGATCTCTGCTCACTGAAACCTCCCTCACCCAGATTCAAGCCATTCCCCTGCCTCAGCCTCCTGAGTAGCTGAGACTACAGGCATGCGCCACCATGCCCAGCTAACTTTTGTGTGTGTGTATTTTAGTAGAGACGGGAGTTCACCATGTTGGCCAGGATGGTCTCGAACTCCTGATCTCATGATCCGCCCACCTCCGCCTCCCAAAGTGCCGGGATTACAGGCGTGAGCCACTGCGCCTGGCCAAGCTTGCATTTTTAACAAACTCCAGGGTGATGCTGAAGGACTCTGCCTTCAGGAGTTTTGGGGCTCAGAGGACAGTAAGGCAGGGCTGCCTGGGGTTCCCCACTCTCTGTCCCTGTCACCCCTTCTGCAGCCAGATGCTAGCTCCAGGCCATGTCCCTACAGGAAACTGAGTCATTATCCCCCAAGGCTAATGTGGAAATGGGAAACTGACTAGGAGTCCTCAGCACTTTTTCCAGCCTCATCCCCAGCCACTTCCTGGCTGCTGTCTCCTTTCAAATGGGTCTCTGCCCTGTTGTTTGGGGCTAGCTCCAAATAACCCCTCCTCCGCCGGTCCCCAGTCCCAACTGTTAGCCCTTCACAGAGCCCTTGGTGTCTCTGTAAAATGATGCAAGGCCAACACACACACACACACAGACACACACACACACACACACACACACACACACATAGACACACACAGACACAGGCACACAAACAGACACAAAGAGACAGGCACATAGGCACACAGGCACACACAGACACATACACAGACACACAGATGCATAGACACACATACAGGCACACACAGACACACAGGCACACACTCAAAGACACACACAGACACATACAGAGACACACACATAGACACACAGACACACACACAGAGACACAGGCACACACACAGACACAGGCACACACAGACACACACACACAGATATATAGACACACACAGACACAGGCACACAGACACACAGAGACACAGGCACACACACAGACACAGACACACAGGCACACAAAGCGACACACAGGCACACAAAGACACACAGACACACAGGCACATACACAGACGCACAGATACATACACACACAGAGACACACAGGCACACACACAGGCACACACAACACACACAGATACACAGACACAAACAGAGACACAGGCAAACACACAGACACAAACAGGCACACACAGAAAGACACACACAGACACAGACACAGGCACACACAGACACAGGCACACACACACGGAAACAGACACACACGGAAACAGACACACACACAGACACAGACACACACAGAGACACGCACACACAGAAACATATGCAAAAACACATAAACACAGAGACACACAGACACACACAGAGCAGCTCAGATTGTTCATTACAGCTTTGTTATTCAAAGTAGTGACATTTCATGAAGTGTCAGCAAACACTGAATTAGCGCACAGTGAACCACTGCTCCCAGGGAAAGACCGGGCTAGCTTCCCAGAGGTCATCAGCCCATCACTACCTAAGCACATGTTGGGTGGGTTTCTGTTTGAAGCCACCGAAGTGAATACACGTTTTGGTGTCATTCACATTGGTCTCGAAGCTAATGGCACTGAAACCTGTGCCTACATGAAGCTCATCAGATGTGTATTTCCACAGGAAAACATCCCAGCTTTCCCATACTGGAGACATACCGTAGCACGTCAGCAATGACTCGGGGATATCTGAAAGCGCAAATTCACTGACAAAAAGCAGGAAAACACAAAACCCAGCACTCAAGCAGACCTTGAAAAGAACGCTGTTGACCATATGCGGTGGCACAAGAAGGCAGTGGTTCGCTTTGTTGAAGTTCAACTGAGAACATGTTATATTGAGAAGCTCAGTTCTGGCCAGGCGTGGCGGCTCACGCCTGTAATCCCAGCAATTTGGGAAGCCGAGGTGGGTGGATCACTTGAGGCCAGGGGTTCGAGACCAGTCTGACCAACATGGAGAAACCCCATCTCTACTAAAAATATAAAATTAGCCAGGCGTGGTGGTGCATGCCTGTAATCCCAGCTACTCAGGAGGCTAAGGCAGAAGAATTGCTTGAACTCATGAGGCGGAGGTTGCAGTGAGCCAGGATCACACTATTACACATTACACTCCAGCCTAGGCAACAAGGGTGAAACTGTCTCAGAAAAAACAATTCAGCCGTTTCTCATCCATCATAGCTGAAAGAGCTACTTCATCCCACAGTCACTGCTCAGCTGAGGAGGCCGAGGCCACAGCAGAAAACTCACCTACCTAAACGCACCCAGAGCTTGTAGGGAAGGGGGCCTGAGGTTGGGGGTGGGTGGTGAATGCACATCCCTTCAGCTCACCCTCTCTACAGGCCACCAAAGGAACTCTGGCATTTGGAGGAGGCTGGACGTAAGTCACTGCTAAACAAATGTCTTTGTCACCCATGAGAGTCCCTCAGGAAATGATTAGAAGGCCCAGGGACAGAGGGAGCCTGTCTTGTTCAGGCCACTGGGATAACTACAGGGTCAGCTGCTCCTCCAAGCAGGCTCTGAAACACCTGTTATACCATTGTTACCTAGGAGAAGTTTCTGTTTGAGACAAATTCTTCCTCTCTCACCCAGGCTGGAGTGTAGTAGTGTGATCTCAGCTCACTGCAACCTCTGCCTTTCAGGCTCAGGCGAATCTCTCCTGCCTCAGCCTCTCGAATAGCTGTGACCACAGGCATGCACCACCACATCTTTCTAATTTTTGTATTTTCAGCAGAGATACGGTTTCACCCTGTTGACCAGGCTGGTCTCAAACTCCTGGCCTCAAGTGAACCTCCCCACTCAGCCTCCCAGAGTGCTAGGATTACAGGCGTGAACCACTGTGCCTGGCCAACCCAGTGTAACTTTCTATGACAACGAACATATTCTACTTCTGCACTGTCCAATCCACAGGCACCAGCCACTTCTGACACTGAGCACATAAAACGAGGCTGATACAACTGAACAACTAAATTGTTTACTACTTTGTTTTAACTAATCAGAATTCAAATGTGTTGGCTTGGCACAGTGGCTAATGCCTGTATTCCCATCAATACTTTGGGAGGCCAAGGTGGGTTGATTCCCTGGGGTCGGGAGTTTGAAACTAGCCCTCCAACATGGTGGAACCTTGTCTCTACTAAAAATACGAAAAAAATTTAGCCAGTTGTGGTGGTGCATGCCTGTAGTCCCAGCTACTCTGGAGGCTGAGGCAGGAGAATCACTGAACCCGGGAGGCGGAGGTTGCAGTAAGCCAAGATCCTGCCACTGCACTCCAGCCTGGCAACAGAGCAAAAATCTTCATATCAAAAAGAAAATGCAAATAGCCACATGTTGCTAGCAGCCATGGCATTGGCTATCACTGCCCATGTCAGCCACACCTCCACCACTGCGCCAAGCTAACAGTGCTTCCAGACACAGTGAGCTCCTGGGGCCCCTCCTCATGAAGGTTGCTCTGCATAGGGGAGGGGTCATCATGGAAAGAGTGTGGCACCCAGCCAGTTTCCCAGGGGTGTCTCCCACCTCTGCCCCAAACACCACCTAAGCAGCCCTTGAGCCACCTACAGCAGGAAGAGCTTGAAGAAGGCCTTTTGTTTTTTGGGGAGACTTCATACCCAGAAATTAACTTTAAAAACTGGTCATGTTTCAAGCAAAGTACTACCCTCTCTGTGCTTCATCATCCTAAAATGCAGGGGGCGCAGCTAATGGATGTTACACAGGTATTTTATTTTATTTTATTTTTATTAATTTTTTTCAATTGAGTACAGTCTCAATCTGTTGCCCAGGCTGGAGTGCAATGGTGTAATCTTGGCTCACCGCAACCTCTGCCTCCTGGGTTCAGGTGATTCTCCTGCCTCAGCCTCCCAAGTAGCTGGGATTACAGGCATGTGCCAACACACCTGGGTAATTTTGTATTTTCAGTAGAGACAGCGTTTCTCCATGTTGGTCAGGCTGGTCTCCAACTCCCGACCTCGTGATCTGCCCATCTCAGCCTCCCAAAGTGCTGGGATTACAGGCGTGAGCCACTGCACCCAGCCTGCCAGGGCTAGATTTTTACGTACTGAATCTTACTTAAGTCTCCCACCCTTGACACAGGCATTGCGGCGCTAGCTGCAGTCAGGGAAACTGAGACTCAGGTCAGTGAAAGCACCTCCAAGTGGCTGAGGTAGGACTGAGCGACAAGGCAGGGTGGGGGTGCTAACCATGTCCCCTCCTCCTGGGAGGGCAGGGACACTCACCATGGAGTCTAAGGCAGACACGAGGCTGGTGACGATCTCGTCTTTGAGGGAGAAGGCAGAGTTCCAGCGGTTAAGTCCACAGCTGTTGGTGGGGACGTCACAGCACCTGCCCAGCAAGGCCATAGTCACCTGTGGGGAGGGAGGAGGCAGTGGTAATGGGCACAAGGCAGGGGGCGTGGCTCACATGTCAGCCATCCACCCCAACCCACCTGGCCCCCACACTCACAGATCTGCCTCTGCATCCAAGGTCAACCCTCCCTGGGCCCAAGGGCTTTATGTGTGACAGGATTAGAGCCTGCAAAGGCCTGGGCACAGGTGGCAGAATAATTCACGCCCTGTGCCACCTCCCAAGTCTGCACCCCCAAGCCAAGCCCAGTACCAGGACCAGTTTGATGGGCAGGGCCCAAACAAAACCTCTCCCCACGTGTGCAGGTCTGGCCACAGCCCTTCCTCCCTCATATACCCTCCGTGGCTCCCTACTGCCCACATTTGTTCTTAACTCCTCAGCCTGGTATTCTAGTTTCCTGGTTTCCTGTCCTCACTCCAATTCCACCTCACACTCCATGCTCCAGGTCCTCTAAGCTGTGCCACTCCCAGATGTACCAATGTTCACAGTTCCTTAATCTGCGTGAGTTCCATTCTTTCTGCCTCAAGTGCCCTTCCTGGCCCTGCCATCATCTGCTGGTTGTTCATGAAGCTTTTTTTTTTTTTTTTTTGAGATGGAGTCTTGCTTTGTCAACTATGCTGGAATGCCATGGCGTGATCCTCAGTCACCTAGGCTGGAATGCCATGGTGCAATCTCAGCTCACTGCAACCTCTGCCTCCCAGGTTCAAGCTATTCTCCTGCCTCAGAAACCCAAGTAGCTAGAATTACAGGTGCATGCCACCACACCCAGCTAATTTTTGTATTTATAGTACAAATAAGGTTTTGCCATGTTGGCCAGGCTGGTCTTGAACTCCTGACCTCAGGTGATCTGCCAACTTCAGCCTCCCAAGGTGCTGGGATTACAGGTGTCAGACATAGCACCCAGCCTATTTTTAAAATTTTTAATTTAATTTAATTTTGAGACAGAGTCTTACTCTGTTGCCCAAGCTGGAGTACAGTGGCGTAATATCGGCTCACTGCAAACTCCCCTGCCTGGGTTCAAGCAATTCTCCTGCCTCAGCCTCCCTGGTAACTGAAGGTGTGGCTCATGTGGCAGCTGCCACCACCTGTCCAGCTAATTTTTGTATTTATAGTACAGATAAGGTTTTGCCATGTTGGCCAAGCTGGCATTGAACTCCTGACCTCATGTGATCCACCTGCCTTGGCCTCCCAAAGCGTTGAAATTATAGGCATGAGCTACTGCACCCGCCCCATCAAAGTTTTTACTTGTCCAACCTGCTGGCCCACCTCCTGTGCCCCCAACCTGAAGCCCAGCTGGGTCAGGAGATTGGGATGTCTTCCCCTCCCTTTCACATGCCTCTGAGCTTGGCCATCACATTTTTGCATCAAGCCACATGCTCCCGAGGTCAAAGCCGTTAGCCCCAAGGCCACCCAGCCTCAGTTTCCCTCCTAGCCATGAGACTTGGCCTCAGGGATATTGAAAGATACAGCAGGGGAGAGGCGGCTTTGTCTCAGGTTGGGGGCTCCCCAGGGCAGGACTCTGTCCCATTGCAATGGAGTTTCTGGAGAACACAGCTGCATCGTCCCACTCAAGTCTAAGTGTCCAATTGTGGCTCCCCATGGCATGGCACAGGCTTGCTGGGTATGACAGTGCTCAGCAGGGCACCCACAGATACAAATATCAGCCTCCTTCAGCCCCTGGTTCTACCCTGCCCCTCTCCTTCTCGACCCTGAGCCACCCACAGGCTGCCTCCATGTCAGAACCTGCCCTCGAGGCAGCTATCCCTGCACCAATCCAAGCAGAGAAGGCAGAGACTAGAGGCAGGACGGCTCGGTTTCCCTCTCTGGACTCAGTCCCAATACGCTCTATGTGGCCTCTACTGGGTGCTGATGACACAGAGCAGAGCTGAGGACCCAAAAGAGCCTGAAAACCTGGTCTCGAATGTCTCCCACCTGCATACAAGGAGTTTCTGCACCCAATGGAGAGCAGAGCTGAGGACCCAAAAGAGCCTGAAAACCTGGTCTCTGTCTCCCACCTGCATACAAGGAGTTTCTGCACCCAATGGAGAGCAGAGCTGAGGACCCAAAAGAGCCTGAAAACCTGGTCTCTGTCTCCCAGCTGCACACAAGGAGTTTATGCACCCATTGGAGAGCAGAGCTGAGGACCCGAAAGAGCCTGTAAACCTGGCTTGTCTCCCACCTGCACACAAGGAGTTTCTGCACCAACAGGGTGGGGCAGGCCCAAGCAGGAGGACTGTGGTGCTGGTGCCACAAAGGGCACCAGGCCTGGGGTGTCTTCTGCCACCACGGCTGCCCCTGCTAACTGTAAGCTCTTTGAGGGCAGAAACCAGGTCTGCCTGCTACTGTTTGCATCCCAGGGCCTGGATCAGAGCCCAACGTGCATGAGGCCCAGTGCATGGTCCCAGCCACAGACAGGCCTTTCAGTAGGTCATGATCTAGTCATCATTGGCCAGTGACACAGAACAGGTGTCAGAGTGCACCGCACTTCACAAGGCCAGAGGTGCCCAACCCCAGGGACAGAAACATCCTGAGAAATTAGAGACACATCAGAGCTTGGCTCCGACCTCAGTTCTGGCTCTCCTCTGCTTTTTGGCTGTGGATAAATATCGATTCAAACAAACTGGCTGGTGGGTGTTTGGCCAAAATGTATATTGAGTTTGCTGCTAAAAGTTTATAAAAAGAAATTTCCTCTCCCAAGTTGCAATTTTATAGAAGCTTGAAATCTACTGTATTAAGGGATGCAGAGAGCATAAGAGGCCATGGATGGGACCCATAGATGAACCAAGAGGTGGCCAGTGGCCACGGCTGGGGACATTTCATGGCATGAAGCCCACCGGAGGGTCCTGCATGTGACCAGACTTCATAGAAGATCCAGCTGAGAGGTCTGCTGGCCTGGGGGGGCTGGAAGGCAACCCCCTCTCCCCACCCACCCCCTGCAAGCCAGTCCCTGGAGCCATTCCCAGAAAGGCCTTAGGGTTGCCAGCCTCCCAGCTGCTGAGGCCCAAAGTGAATCAGGGCAAAGCAGGAGACACCAGACTGCAATCCAGCCCTGGCCTCCCAGCCGCCCCAGACAGCGGCCCGCTCCTTCCAGCAAGGGCTCTAATCCATTTAGGAAGGAACCAGGGACTCCAGGAGGGAGGGACAGAGAGAGGAAAAGGGGGTCTGGGCTGTGGACCATCCCCGGCTCCTTGTCCCGGTCACCCGGGTTCGTAGGACCCTCTGTACCGAGCCACAGCCCAGGTGGACGCACTCGCGGAGTATGGAGAGAGATGGCTGCTCATTGCAAATGTCCAGGGCCTCAGATGGAGGGAGAGGCAGCAAGAATGCAGCAGAGGGAAGGGGAAGATGAGACCCAGGCACAGGTGTGCTAGGACCACCTTGGGTGAGTCCTGAAACCCTGAGTTTTTTAATTTGTAAAGTGGGAATGGTTCTAAGCAGAAAACGAAGGCAGAGGCTGGGTGCGGTGGCTCACGCTTACACTCCCGGCACTTTGGGAGGCCAAGGTGGGAGGACTGTTCAAGTCAAGGAGCTTGAGGCTGTAGTGAGCTACGATGGCACCACTGTACTCCAGCCTGGGTAACACAGCAAGACCCTGTCTCTTAAATAAAAAATAAAATTCTGATAGCAGGGCTAGGTGCAGTGGCTCACGTCTGTAATCCCGGCACTTTCAGAGTGTGAAGCACACAGATCACTTGAGGTCAGGAGTTTGAGACTGGCCTGGACAACATGGTGAAACCCAGACTCTACTGAAAATACAAAATTTAGCCAGATATGGTGGTGTGCACCTGTAGTGCCAGTTACTCAGGAGGCTGGCAGGAGAATCGCTGGAACCCAGGAGGCACCCGAGTTTTCCAGTCTGGGAAACAGAGTGACATACCATTAAAAAAATTTAAAAAGTAGGTGGGGTGCAGTGGCTCACGCTTGTAATCCCAGCACTTTGGGAAGCTCACGCAGGTGGATCACGAGGTCAGGAGTTCGAGACCAGCCTGGTGAAACTGGGTCTCTACTGAAAATACAAAAAATTAGCCAGACATGGTGGCATGTACCTGTAGTCCCAACTACTTAGGAGGCCAAGGCAGGAGAATTGCTTGAACCTGGCAGGCAGGATTGCAGTGAGCCAAGCTTGTGCCATTGCACTCCAGCCTGGGTGACAAGTAAGACTCCATCCCCCCAAAAAACACTAAAAATTCTGCTGATCGCATTGGCCAGCATGAGCTATGGTCCTTCCTCCAGTATCATCGATTTTCGAGACAAGAAATGCACTTGCCCCAGGCCCAGCCAGTGCACAGCGAGGAAGAAGGCTATCTGTCCCCAGATACATCCTTGCTGTCACCACGTGGCAGGAGGACCACACTTCCCACATTCACAGCAACACAGGGGACAAACCAGCTGCTCACACGCATTGCTGACACACAGCTAACCAGGCCCAACTGGACCTTCCTAGGTTTAGCACAGAAAGTTTCATCTCCTGGGAAACCCCTCAGTCCCAGGCCACCTAGGATGGTTCGTAACCCTGAAATGCAGGGAGCAATGGGAACAGGAGCCCAGATGTTTCTCTCAGCAGCCAAAAACACAGACACTCACAAGGAAGAGAAATGTCCCAAATATAAATCCTTTGGGTTCAAAAAGTCAACTTCCCTTAATAAGGTGACGGATGTGTGTGTTCACTGTAGCATGATTCACAAGAGCAAAAACATGGAATCAACCCAAGTGCCCATCAGCGGTAGAATGGATGAAGGAAATGTGGTGCCTGCACACCGTGGAATACTATGCAGTCATAAAAAAAGAACAAGAGCACGTCCTTTGCAGCAACATAGCTATAGCTGGAGCTCATTATCCTAAGCAAATTAACACAAGAACAGAAAAATACCAAGTGTTCTCACTTGTAAGAGGGAGCTAAACGTTGGGTACTCATGGACATAAAGATGGGAATGACTGACACCGAGGCCTGCAAAAGCAGGGAGAGAGGGGAAAAGGAGGGACTCAAGAACTGCTTATTGGGTGCTATGCTCACTACCTGGATGACAAGATCAATTGTACCCCAAACCTCAGCATCATGCAATATACCTTTGTAACAAACCTGTACCCACAGAACCTAAAATACAAGTTAAAATTATTATTATTGTTTTCAGAGACAGAGTCTCACTGTCGCCCAGATTGGAGTGCAGTGGTTCAATCACACCTCACTGCAGCTTCTGCCTCGAGTTCAAGTGATTCTCCTGCCTCAGCCTCCTGAGTAGCTGTGACTACAGGTGCCCACCACCATGCCTGGCTAATGGTCATATTTTTAGTAGAGACGGGTTTCCCCATGTTGACCAGGCTACTGTTGAGCTCCTTACCTCAAATTATCCCCCTGCCTCGGCCTCCCAAAGTGCTGGGATTACAGGTGTGAGCCACCGTGCCTGGCCTAAAAGTTGAAATTATTAAAATAACAATAATGCAAGAGACTTGAAGCCCCCAAAAGGCAGAGCTGGGATGGGTGGAGGGAAGTTCGCTGGGAAGATTCCAGGGTCCAGTCCATGAGCTGCAGAAGAGTTGCTGTCACACCTGTCCCATCCAGCTCCCGATTTTACTCTGCCCACCTGTGAAGCTGCTGCCAACACCTGCTGTTCAACTCCCAGGCTCCTGGGCCCCACCCCATGAGAATTGACTTCTCCCTGGGCAGCAGGACCTGAGACACTTTTTTTTTTTTTTTTTTTTTGAGACAGAGTCTCACTCCGTCACCAGGTGCCGGGCTGGAGTGCAGTGGCGCAATCTCAGCTCACTGCAACCTCCGCCTCCCAGGTTCAAGCAATTCTCCTGCCTCAGCCTCCCAAGTAGCTGGGACCACAGGTGTGCACCACCATGCCCAGCTAATTTTTTTTTGTATTTTTAGTAGAGACGGGGTTTCACTACGTTGGCCAGGATGGTCTCGATCTCCTGACCTCATGGTCCGCCCACCTCAGCCTGCCAAAGTCCTGGGATTACAGGTGTGAGCCACCGCTCCTGGCCTATTTTTTGTTTTTTTTTTTTTTGAGATGGAGTCTCTATTGCCCAGGCTGGAATGCAGTGACATAATCTCGGCTCACTGCAACCTCCACCTCCTGGGTTCAAGTGATTTTCCTGCCTCAGCCTCCTGAGTAGATGGAATTACAGGCATGTGCTACCACATCTGGCTAATTTTTGTATTTTTAGTAGAGACACGATTTTGCCATGTTGGTCAGGCTGGTCTCGAACTCCTGACCTCAGGTGATCTGCTTGCCTCGGCCTCCCAGAGTGCTGAGATTACAGGTGTGAGCCACCGCACCACGCCCAGACACTGTATTTTAGGTTCACAGGGAAGTCTTACACCCAGCCAGGTGCAGGGCCTGGGTCATTTCCAGGGATGTTCCCTACTCAAGGTTCCAAGAAGCTCAGCCTCCCTGCCTGCCTGCCACCTGCCCCGTGTCTTGCCCAGACAGCAGCAGATTTGCTGGCTGCCGAGAGAGGAAGTGTTTGGGTGTTCTCACTGTCCACTGTGGAGTGTCATTCCTAAGACTAGAGAGGACACTCAGTGGAATGGGGGTAGTGGAATGGGGGTGGAGAGAGGCAGGGGGCACCTAACAAGCACACCTCTACACCAGAGGTGAGTGTGACCACTAGCAACTCAACACACACATGTAGGCACACACACCCCATTCCCACACACATGCATACCCACATGCACACACATACAAGCCTATACTCACATGCCTGCTTATACTCACACACACATGCACACTCTCCCATACACCCCCACATCACACACACACATGCATACCCAAACTCACCTACATGCAAACCCACATGCACACCCACACACACATGCATGCACACCCACACTTGCATGCATACACACATGCACTCACACACGTGCATTCATGTGCACACACACTCACATGTACATACACATGCATGTACACACACCAGATACCCAAACTCACATGCACACACATACCCATATTCACACACATGCACACACACATGCACACTCCCCCACATACTTCCCCCACAGGCACACACACATGCACACCCACATGCACACATCCCCACATACTTCCCCCCCACACACACCCATACACATGCACACACACACACACCCACATACATGCACCCACACACAAAGCATACACACACACACATGTACGCACATATATGCACATATGCATTCAGGTGCACACAATGCACATACATGTACACACATGCACACTGACGTGCAAGTCCACATACACATGAGCACACATGCAATATCCATGAACACATGCATATATACATGCATACTCACATGCACACACACACAGATAGTACAAGTCCTCCTGGGTCCAGTCCCAGCAGTATGAATACAGTGAAACCCTTCACAAGTAGGTGGCCGGCCCCAACCCCAGCCATGCTGGGACACAGAGATGAGCAGGGTATGACCTCACCCTCGAGAGGCTCACTGCCTTGTCAGGAGTCATGTCACAGAGCAAGCTGACCCGTATTCCCCCCAGAGCCCCACACTCCAGCCTGAAGGCCTTGCACTGTTGCTGAGGTCTTTGCACCTGCTGTGCCCTTTTTAAGAGATGCCCTTCCCTGCTGCTGGCTCCCTGTTAGCTGTTGTGGGCCGATTCACACCTCCTGTTGTGCCTCTTGGCCGGGTTCCCTCACCTCCTCCTTCCCTCCCCCTCCAGGATGTGAAGGCCTCAGAGTCCCCACGCACAGGCTCCTGGTGAACAGGGCCGATTGCTTTCATCTGCGTGTTCCCAGGCCTGCTGCACAGAACGAGGCCTGGAAAGGCTTCCGAAGAGCAAAACCACTGAGGCAGATTTGGAAGAATCAGGAGACACAAAGAAGAAAGTGCTGAGATTACAGGCACGAGCCACCATACCTGGCTGCCATCAGCTCTCTTAATGCTCCCCCAAAAAAGCATAAAACAAAACAAGAGTGCTGTGCTCAGCCATTGACATTTTGCTGAAGGGACATATGGTGCATGAATGAATGAATGAATGAGAATGAGACTCTCATTCTCAATTATCACAGACGAAGGACTGATTTCCCTGCTGTGCCCACCACCAGCAGGTGCCTTCAGACCCCAGGGATCCAGAAGGAGAAGTCAGAGAGACTAAGCAGTTTCCCCAGGTCCTGTTGGCTGGGGTTGGCTTTCCTGGGAGCCAGAAGGGGAACAGCAGAGTGATGGTCCCAAAACGAGTTTCCTGGACAGGAAGGTGCAGGGGCCGGGAGTCCAGCCTCCCTCCTGGGCACTGCTGCTCCTGCTCCACTCTGCTTTTTTTTGAGACAGAGTCTCACTCTGTCACTCAGGTGGAGTGCAGTGGCACAATCTCGGCTCAATGCAATCGCTGTCTCCTGGGTTCAAGTGATTCTCCTGCCTCAGCCTGCCGAGCGGCTGGGACTATAGGTGTTTGACACCATGCCCAGCTAATTTTTATGTTTTTAGTAGAGACAGGTTTTCACCATACTGGTGAGGCTGGTCTTGAACTCCTGACTTCAGGTGATCCACCCACCCTGGCTTCCCAAAGTGCTGGGATTACAGGTGTGAACCACCACACCTGGCCTCTTCTCATGGTTTCTCTAGCCTCTTAGGCCATGGGTCTCTGCCTGGCCCAATGCTCCAGCCCCACATCACCAGGCCAATGCCAGGCAGTTCCCTGAGTTCTGCCCTCACCCCATTCCTCAGGGCAGCCTCCCATCAGGCCAGGCCAGGCCCTGAGAATACCACGGCACTTGGCAGACTCTGTAGGAGACACTGATGTCTGCCACCACTGGCCTTGTGGTCTCTCTCTCTCGTAAGCTGGAGGCGGCTGGAGGGCAGAGACCACATCTGGCCATGCTCACCATCACGTCACCCAGGGAAAGTTCTGTCCCAGGAACCAGGCTGGCAAAGTCATGGTGCCAAGCATGGTGGCATGAGCCTGTAGTCCCATCCTCTTGGAAGACTGAGGAAGGAGGACTGCTTGAGTCCAAGAGTTTGAGGCTGCAGTGAGCTATGACTGCACCACTGCACTCCATCCTGGGTGACAAAAAAGACTCTGTCTCAAAAAAAAAAAAAAAATAAAAAGCAGAGCCCTCACCCTTGCCAGGGCAGAGAGGGACAGGGCTCAGTGAACAGTAGGCAGGCACTTTCCTCTTGTCACTTCAGACAAGTTATTAAACTTCCCTCAGCCTCAGTTTTCCCATTCACAAAGTGAGGATGATAAAATCACATCACAGCACAGGCTTGAGGATTCAACGGGGTCATGGGTGTAAACACTTCCTCTTGCTCCCCTGCCCACAACCCCAAAAACTCTTCCCAGAAACCTCCAGGAGAAACCTTCACCAGGTCCCCAGAGCAGGGAGGCAGGACCCTGGGCAGCAATACGCTTTTGAGAGTCCCTGCTCTGGGTCCCCAATTCCCCTGCCCTTCTCTACTCGGCCTTGGAGCTCTGAGCCTGTGCTCTTCATCTTGGGTTGGAATGACCTCCACCTTCCCCCAGGAAGCCTTGCAGACTGGACACAGGGACCCCTGCACCCTCAACAGCTCCTCACACCCCAGGCCCAGAAGGCCCCATCAGGGACTGCCCTGTACCCTGTGAGTCACTTCCCAATGCTGTGGTCCTGGGTGCAGGGTTAGCCTGGGGCCACCGCAGCCTAGCTGGACAGCAAGACACAACCCTGTCCGGTCCACCTGGCCACCACCAGCCCAGGTCACTGCTGTATTCAGACTCCAGAAGACTGGGGGTTACCAGACCCTTTCCAACCTGGCCCCAACAGCGGGGACTAGTGGAGAAGAGGGGCCCTGGCAGGAAGCTTTCAGCCCCAGTGACCCAGTTCTCTCAACCTCAACAACACTTATTAATCAGGTTGTAGCTGACAAGGATTCTGCACCTCCTGGCCCCGCACAAGGTCCCATTATTATTATTATTATTATTATTATTATTATTATCATTATTTGAGACAGAGTCTCCCTCTGCCACCCAGGCTGGAGTACAGTGGTGTGATGTTGACTCACTGCAACCTCTGCCTCCTGGGTTCAAGCGATTCTCCTGGCTCAGCTTCCCAAGCAGCTGGGACTATAGGCGCAAGCCATCACAGCCGGCTAGTTTTTGTATTTTTAGTAGAGACGGGGTTTCACCATGTTGGCCAGGCTGGTCTCAAACTCTTGACCTCAGGTGATCTGCCCAACCTGGCCTCCCAAAGTGCTGGGATTACAGGTGTGAGCCACCTCACCCAGCCTTATTATTATTATTGAAACAGGGTCTGGCTTTGTCACCCAGGCTGGAGTGCAGTGGCACGATCTTCACTCACTGCAATCTCTGCCCCCCAGGCTCAAGCCATCCTCCCACCTCAGCCTCCTGAGTATCTGGGATTACAGGTGTGTGCCACCATGCCCAGTTAATACTTTTTTTTTTTTGTATTTTTTGTAGAGACGGGGTCTCACTATGTTGTCCAGGCTGATCTTGAACTTCTGGCCTCAAGGGATCCTTCCACCTCAGCCTCCCAAAGTGGTGGGATTATAAGCATGAACCACTGTGCCCAGCCAGGACCAAGGGCCCTGAGAACTCCAGTTCCCAGACTTTTCCAGTACATGCCTGGCACACACATGTGGATGGGATGGATCAAAAGATAATATCAATAATAGCCAAAATGCATGTGGTACTTAGTATTAGGCACTGTCTAAACAAATGATATGTTTTAATGCATTTCCAATTATGAGTGAGGTATGATTAAAATTTCCATTTTGGTCTGGCACAGTGACTTACACCTGTAATATCAGCACTTTGGGAAGCTGAGGCAGGCGGATCACCTAAGGTCAGGAGTTTGAGACCAGCCTGGTCAACATGGTAAAACCCTGTCTCTACTAAAAATACAAAAATTAGCCAGGCATGATGGTGGGAGCCTGTAATCCTGCCTACTTGGGAGGCTGAGGCAGGAGAATCACTTGAACCCGGGAGGCGGAGGTTGCAATGAGCTGAAATTCTGCCACTGCACTCCAGCCTGGGCGACAAGAGCAAAACTCTGTCTCCAAAAAAGAAAATTCCATTTTACCAATACAAAGAGTGAGGCCCAGAAAGTTTAAGACACTTGCCCAGGGTCACACAACAACAGTCTCCAGAGCCCACATTACCTGTCTCTCTTGTCACTTTGTATAGTCCTGATAAGGAACAAGTGTTCCAGGCTGGACCCTGTCCAAGCCTCCGTCGAGTCCCATCCCTGCCAGCCCCAGGGGTCCAGCTTGGCCATGTGGGGAGGATCAGGGGAAGGAAGGGAGTCTGGGTCCAGGGCCCAGTACTGCCCACACTCACCAGCACGCAGTCCCCCAGGCAAAGGTCCTTATTTCCCTGCTTCACAGAGCCGCTGTCTGAGAGGTAGGAGCCCCACTCATTGCCTGTCTTCACGGAGCTGTTGAGGATGCTCTCCCACAGCAGGATGACGTGGCTGCTCAGCAGGGGCGTGGCCATGCCCAAATGCAGTGACAGGTTCTGGGCAGTGACTCCACAGAGTGGGCATCGCTACCCGAGCCCTCAGCCGTGGGCTGCCAGGGCAGCTGGGAGGGCCATGTCAAGATGCCCTGGAGGGCTGGGCACTTGAAGTATCACACACTGCCCACCACACCGTCATTCTTGCCCACTGGGTCATCCAGCACCACACTGGCCCACTGGCCTGGTGCTAACTGCATCTCACCCGGGTACTGCACCATGTCTGGCTTCACACCAGACTGGTCGCCCACCACAAAGTCTCCCAGGATGTCATCGCCCACTTCTGCTGACTTGGGGCCTGGCTTCTCAGGGGCGGCAGCTGTGGCCAGGCAGGAGGAGGGTCCTGATGACTGCTTGTACAGGGTGGAGCCTGCAGAGAAAGAGGAGAGGGAAGGAGGTGGCTGTTAGGGCTGGCCTGAGACTGGCCCCTGGGTGGCCCCAGGAGCACAGAGTCTAGGGTTGGGAGGTGACTGATTTGTATTTGTTGGTAGAAATGGGAATTCACCATGTTGGCCAGGCTGGTCTCGAACTCCTGACTTCAAGTGATCTGCCCACCTCGGCTTCCCAAAGTGCTGGGATTATAAGCATGAGCCACCACATTCAGCCCATATTTATTTACTTTTTCAGACATGGTCTGCAGCCTTGACTTCTGGTGCTACAGCAATCCTCCTACCTCAGTCTCCCGAGTAGCTGAAACCACAGACATCTGCCACTCCACTGGGCTAATTTTTGTATTTTTTGTAGAGATGAGGTCTCACCATGGAAACCGAGGCAGGCATGGTGAGCTGTTTCCCCCTACCACTCCAGCCCGCCAGACAGTCCCCAGGAAAGTATGCCCTCAGAAGCAATGTTTCCACGCTAGGTGCAGTGGGTTATGCCTGCCATGCCAGCACTTTAGGAGGCTGAGGCTGCTGGATCACCTGAAGTCAGGAGTTCAAGACCAGCCAGACCAACATGGTGAAACCCCGTCTCTAGTAAAAATAAAATAATTAGCTGGGTGTGGTGGCACGTGCCTATAATTCCAGCTACTCAGGAGGCTGAGGTGGGAGGATCACTTGAACCCAGGAGGTGGAGGCTGCAGTGGGTAGAAATCATACCACTGCACTCCAGCCTGAAGGAAAGAGAAAGACTTCATCTCAAAAAAAAAAAGAAGCAGCAGCAGCAGCAGCAGCAATGACTTCCCACTGCTCAAGGAGACTTCAAGTCCTGGGCCAGGGATGAAGCCATTCTCAAGGATTATGAGCCACCTCCCCACTGGGTGGGCTCAGGCCCTCAGCTCTTGACCCAAGAACCCCCACCCCATATCTCCCAGGTGAGACCCAGGTGTTGTGCAAGTGGTCAATGAGACCCCCATGACTGCATCGATGCACTCCAGCCTGAGCAACAGAGTGAGCCCTCATCTCTAAAAAAACATTAAAATAGGCTGGGCATGGTAACTCACGCCTGTAATCTCAGCACTTTGGGAGGCTGAGGTAGGCAGATCACTTGAGGTCAAGAGTTCAAGAGCAGCCTGGTCAACATAGTGAAAACCCGTCTTTACTAAAAATACCGTAATTAGGCAGCCATGGTGGCGGGTGCCTGTAATCCAAGCTACTCGGGAGACTGAGGCAGGAGAATCACTTAAACTCAAGAGGAAGAGGTTTCAGTGAGTTGAGATCATGCCACTGCACTCCAGCCTGGGTGACAGGGCAAGACTCTGTCTCAAAAAACAAAAAACAGCCAGGCACTGTGGCTCACACCTGTAATCCCAGCACTTTGGGAGGCCAAGGCAGGCACATCACTTGAGGTCAGGAGTTCAAAACCAGCCTGATCAACATGGTGAAACTGCATCTTTACAAAAAACATAGCTGGGAGTGGTGGCTGGCGCCTGTGATCTCAGCTACTCCAGAGGCCCGGAGGCTGAGGCAAGAGAATCTCCTGAACCCAGGAGGCGGATGTTGCAGTGAGCCGAGATGACGCCACTGCATTCCTGCCTGGGTGACAAGAGTGAAACTCCATCTCAGGAAAAAAAAAATACAAACAAAACAAACAACAAACAAACAAAAATTAAAATAAACCTCCTACATATAGTTGATCCATTCCCTAGACAGTGATTCCCACTCAGACAAGAGGCACAAAGGAATTTACTCCAAGATTCAAGTTCAAAGCCTGACAAGGGCCTAGGGACACTGGGGGAGGGTGGCGGCAGCTGACAGCATGGTCCTGTAGCCGGTAGAGACAATGAGGGTGCCCAGATGATCTATTCACCTCTCCACCTGCAAGGACGTGGATCCTGCCCTGCCTGAGAGCAAGTGGGGACTGGCCTTTTCCATACCTGCCCAATCTCACCAGCAGGGACTCCCATTTCCTGAGCATCTACCAGGTCAGACCGTGTCAGACACTGTGGACAACAGGCATGGCCAAACAGGGCCTGGCAAGTGGATAGAGTGCAGATGCCAGCGGCTACAATGCAGCTCGACATGCCACCTATGTAACTGAGGAAGGGATCCAAGGTGTGGGACCCAGGGGAGGGGGAGAGGGACTTCACTTCAAATGGAGGTGTGGGTATTTCCCATGACCTCTCGTCTCAGAAAGTCACAGAGCTGGCTCCCCTACCTCCTCAAGCATGGTGGCTCATGCTTGTATTCCCAGAACTTTGGGAGGCTGAGGCCGACAGATCATGTTATCAGGACATCAAGACCATTCTCGCCAACATGGTGAAACTCCCATCTCTACTAAAAATGCAAAAATCAGCCAGGCATGGTGGCACATGCCTGTAGTCTGAGCTACTCAGGAGGCTGAGGTAGGAGAATCGCTTGAACCCAGGAGGTGGACGTTGCAGTGAGCTAAGATTATGCCACTGTGTCTCAAAACAAAAATCAACTTGCGAGCCCAGCATGGTGTCTCACACCTATAATCTCAGCACTTTGGGAGGTCAAGGGAAAAGGATCACTTGAGGGTGGGAGATGGAGACTAGCCTTGGTCAACACAGGGAGACTCTGTCTACAAAAAAATTGAAGAA
Source organism: Alouatta palliata (assembly GCA_004027835.1). Classification (NCBI taxonomy): domain Eukaryota; kingdom Metazoa; phylum Chordata; class Mammalia; order Primates; family Atelidae; genus Alouatta; species Alouatta palliata. The sequence goes on along the minus strand of PVKV010029582.1, from coordinate 498 downwards.
TAACTGGTGCAGTGGCACCCAGCTGTCATCCCAGCTACTTGGGAGGCTGAGGCAAGAGGATTGCTTGATCCCAGGAATTGGAGGCTGCAGTGAGCTATGATCATGCCACTGTACTCCAGCCTGGGCAATAGATTCAGATCTTAGCTCTACATAAACAAAAAATCAGCTGGGCATGGTAGTGCCTGTGCTTGTAGTTCCAGCCACTCAGGAGGCTGAGATGGGAGGATGGCTTGAGACTAGAAGGTCCAGGCTGCAGGAAGCTATGACTGTGCCACTGCACTCCAGCCTGGGCAAGAGCAAGACTCTATTTTAAAAAAATTTAAAAAGACATCAACCAGTGAAAAATGATAATATCATAGAGGAGAACAGGCATAGAAGACATTTTTAGGAATTGAATATAGACCATACATTAGATAACAGGGAATTAAGCTTTGTAAGTGTGATTATACTACTGTGAATATGTAATATATATAGCATTTTTCTTAGGAGAGGTGCATT
>PVKV010029581.1:0-23416 GCA_004027835.1 Alouatta palliata | reverse complement strand
GAGGGAAGGAGGGAAAGAGGGAAGAAGGGAGGGAAGGAGGGACGGAAGGAGAGAGGGAGGGAGGGAAGGAGGGACGGAAGGAGAGAGGGAAGGAGGGAAAGAGGGAAGAAGGGAGGGAAGGAGGGACGGAAGGAGAGAGGGAGGGAGGGAAGGAGGGACGGAAGGAGAGAGGGAAGGAGGGAAAGAGGGAAGAAGGGAGAGAAGGGAGGGAGGGAGGGAGGGAGGGAGTTGTGCCTTTCTGTTCCCAGACCCTGCTGCTCTCCCCTCAGGGTCTTTTTACAGTCTAAGCTCCATCCCCAACCCTGGAGATGGTCAGCCAGGCGCTGGAAACTTCTATGTGGAACTGCGCATAGGGGGCCCTCCCTGGAAGAGTTGGACAGCCAGATCCCTGAGTCCTGTCCCCAGCCTGCAGCCCTTCTGATTTCTGATTAGGAGCACGAATTTGCACAGACTCATGCAGAGAACTGAGTTTTACACAGACCTTCTCACAAGAACTGTCACACACAGACACAAAACCAGACACACTGGGACCAGAATCACCCTGGGTGGGAAGGGGTGACACGCTCCACCATGAGGTACCCTTCGCCACCACACATGTAGTCACATCAAGAACACCCCAGTCAAAGGAACAGCAGACAGCTGCCCAGAGAGGGCAGGGAAGGTGTTCCGAACACCCAAGTGCTGGAGGAGCATGCAGGAGGCTGGGGTTGGTGGCCAGCCTGTGTACACGAGCCTGGGGGAGGGAGTCCTTCCTCCCTCTTGGGCAGCCATCGGCCATCCGGCCATCGGGAACCACTCTAACTCCATTGCAAAACTCTCCCTCTCTTTTTCTCTCTCTCTCCCCCCCTTCTCTCTCTGTCTCTCACTTTCTCTCTCTTTTTCTGTATTTCTCTGTGTGTCACACACACGCATACACACACACACACACAGACTCAACCTTAAGCAAAGTGTAGTAAACTGAAATCAAGCCCATTCCAGTCCAGTCCGCTCCCTGCCCAGGGCGCCAAGCCCTGACACCCCTCTCAGCTGGCCTCACTCCTGCCTCCCAGGACCCTCGCCTCCCAAACTGTCTCTGCATGTCTTCCTTCCAGTAGACACTGGTAGCCCAGCACCCACTCCAGGATATGGGGAAGGGGCTCTGTGAGATTCTTCTGAGCCCCTCCCAACACCCCCGTGAGCCCCGTTATAAGACCAAGTGAGCCTGGAGACCTGGCGATCGATATCCCTCAAAGATGAAGACGCTAATAACTTTATCCCCTCTTGTCCTCCAACTCTCGCCTACATTAGCTCTGACCACAGGCCCCAGGCAGCTGGGACCTGCCGTGGGTGGGCCTGGAGCTGAGTAACCCCTTCAGATCCAGGTGGGAAGCATGAGGGTAGACTATCGGAAGGACTTCCTGGCACTCAGGAATGGGAGGCCACCGGGACAAGGAATACAACACCTTGGAAGCATGTTTCCCACACCCAGGTCCATATCCTTGGAGACCTCGGAGACAGATCTGTGAGGATTTGTAACCTCAGAAGTGTCCTTCAGGGGTACAAAGGTCCCTGTCCAATCCCTGAGGGCTGTCCAGAGGAGGTGAGCTGAGAGAGAGATTCTCACTGGGAAAATCAGGGAGTAGAAGAGTAAATGGGGGACAGGGGGCGGGGGAGGCTGGAGGCTCTTCCTGCATTAGGGCCTTCTGGCTCAGCAAAGGGACGTGGAGCCCATGGAAAGCCCCTTCCTTACCTCATGCTCTCTGCAGCCCCAGGTCCCTGCAGCTAGAGGGAGTGGTTGGGCTCAGGGAATAAGAGCTTCCCTTCTGCAAACACTATCCCTTCGCAGCATTACAGCCTGCCTTACCCCCACATACCAGGGCTAGGGCCTGCGCTGGCAGGATAAAGAGGAGGCAGAAGAATAGGGAGGGAAAGGAGTGGGAAAGAGTGTTTTTACATAGCAGCCACTAAGGCCAGGCCTACAGGGAGCGCTTTCCACATGGGACTTTTTAAACCTCATAACAATCCTGTGAGGTTCCTGCTATTATTACTCTCATTTTGCAAAGGAGAACACCAAAGCACAGAAAGGTTGAGTAACTGGCCCAATGTCACACAGCTGGTAAGTGGCACAAGCAGACTCCAGAGTCCAAAGGCTTAACCACCAGGAAACACAGCACTTTAAGAAGAGGAAGGGGGGCCAGGTGCAGTGGCTCATTCTTATAATCCTAGCACTTGGGAGGCTGAGGCGGGTGGATCACCTGAGATCAGGAGTTCGAGACCAGCCTGGCCAATGTAGTGAAACCCCATCTGTACTAAAAATACAAAAAAAATTAGCCGGATGTGGTGGCGGGTGCCTGTAATTCCAGCTACTTGGGAGGCTGAGGCGGGAGAATCGCTAGAACCTGGGGGTCGAGGGGGCAGAGGTTGCAGTGAGCCGAGATTGCACCATTGCACTCCAGCCTGGGCAAAAGAGTGAAACTCCATTTCAAAAAAAAGAAAAAAGAGGAAGAAGGAGGAGGAGGAGGAGGAGGATAAGGGGGCCCAGTTCAGTGGGAAGTGGGCTCAAGTGCCTCTGGTCTCCAGGACTGGGCTGGAAGCGGGGCTCATAGAAAGCACATGGCCGCCGGAGCTCTGCTTCTGTGGCTCTGGGGTTCTGTCCTGTGCCTCAGGCTCTCTGCCTTCCTCTCTGTTCCCTGCACATGCAGGGCTTGAGTCTCTGCAGGGCTCTGGGCTGCCTGTCCTCTCCTTGCCCGCGTGGGCTCCTCCTGCAGCTCTGGCCTGTCTTGTCTATCTCTCCCGGATCCAGATCTCCCTCCTGTCACCACCCCAGAGCCACTGCTGCTCAAACTTCCCATCTTAGCATAGGAGTCCATCAGGGCTGGGGTGGGAGTGGGAGACAGAGAGATCCGTCTGGGAGGGTACTGCTGCTTCCAGCAATAGGGCCACCTCACTCCCCAGCATCCCAGGGACGCCAGAGTCGCCTGTTGGTTCAGCAAGCAGTGGGCTGAAAGTCTGGATTCCTGGGTCCTGGTTCCTACCAGAAGAATCCCCCTCCCCTAGCCCCGCTGGGCAGCTTGTCCAATGCTGCTTCAGGAATTTGGCAAGACAGGCTCTCTCCAGCAGGTACTTAGGAAGGGCAGGGCCTCTACAGAGTCTGCATGGCTCCAGACTGCAGTCTGGAATTCTCTCTAGGCTCTCTCTTCAGCCTGGGGATCCAAGGGGGCATGGCCGACACACTCTCCACCGAGGCTGTCCCAGCACTTTGTCTGTCCTTTTCCTGGAAACCCGGACAGATGCTGGTTCTCCTGTCAGGAAGCCAGCCCCCGCGGGAGCAGGGCAGGGAGGAGCCAGAGGCTCCTTAGGGAAGGCTCAGGGGGTTGAGGGTGGCCTGCACGCCCCACTGGATCCTTTAGAGATCCCATCCCAGTGCTGGCGGCCCCCGGGAAGCCCCATTGGCCTCTGTACCACTGAGTCTTTCCTTGTAGAGTAAGTGAGGAGAAGCTGACAGAGGCTTGCTTAGATGGGAGCGTTCCAGCTTCTTTCCTCAGTGCTGGGTGTTCCTGAGGTGTGCAGCACCCTTTCTGAGCCTCTGTCTGTCAACCAAGACAGCCCTCTCTGAGAAGGAACGGGCCTAAGCCAGGTTGGGGGGAACCCAAATGTCCGATCTTTACAGCCTCAGGTTGTTGACCTGGTCCCAGCCCCCCAAGGGGTCTGTGGGGCCGCATTCCATTGATCCCCCAGCAGCTATCCATCTCAGCTGGTGCTCAGCCCCTGAGGTATGTCTGGGCGGGGGCAGCTAATGGACTTGGCACAGCCAGGAGGTAATTAACAGGGAGGGGGCAAGGGCCACAGAGGGGTGGAGGGGGGCACTGTTAATGACAGTGGAATCCAACAGCTATGAGTGGCAGGGGCTCTGTGTCTGCGTGTGCGTGTATCTCTGTGTGTGCATGTGTCTGTGTATGTGTATGTGCGTGTGTGTGCATGTGTATGTGCGTGTGTGTGCGTGTGTCTGTGTGTATGTGCGTGTGTATGTGTATGTGCGTGTGTGCGCGCATGTGTCTGGGTGTGTGCGCGTGTGTCTGTGTATGTGTGTGTGTGTGTGTGTCTGGGTATGTGTGTACGTGTGTCTGTGTATGTGTCCGTGTGTCCGTGTTTACACATACGTGTCTAGGCTGGGTGGGGGGTAGGCCAGGTTTCCTGTTGATGTGCGCATCTGTGTGTCCATCAGTGAAGGGGAGGGAATGGGGTGCTTTCAGGGAAGGGAAATATAGGTGCAAGCCCCCTCCTCACCCATCAAGACAAAGCCCCAGATCCAGATCGCCTGAAGGGATTGGAGTGCCAGGTTTCAGCTCCTGCTCCCAGATTAATGAAAACTATCCAGTTCCCTCTCCCAAGCTCTCCCGGAATCTCCCTTCCCTGTCCAAACCTTATTCCTAGAATCCCTCACCTCACCTGCCTCCGCACGCCTGAGGCCTGAGAACCTTCAGAATGGTTCACCTGCCCTGGCAGCTCCCTCGTGCTACATGACCTCCAAACTAGCTCTTTAGTGATGCCCCAATCCTGCTCCACATGGGGCACATCTCAGGTCCCCTCCTGTTTCTACCCTCAGAGCCTCCAAGTCTGGGTGTGCCATCCTCTCCTAGCCCCTGCATAGAGGTTCAAAGGGCAGAGGTGAGGGGGCAGGTGAAGTAAACCCCCCTGGGGGGTCCATGACGTCCTCCCAAACCTTCTCCAACTGAGCCACTGGCCTACCTGTGTCTGTTGGCGACACTGGGCTCACCCTCTCTCCATGTGGCGTCTGCTATGGCTGTGTCTATCTCCATCTCTCTGTCTGCATGTCTCAGTCCTTGTTTCTCCCTCTGCAGTCTCTCTTCATGTCGCCACGTCTGTACATCCTGTCCCTGTCTCTCTCTGCACTGTCGCTCTCTTTGCATCCATCCCTGGGCTCACCTGTTGGATCTGATCCCCCAACTCTGCACCCTTCACCATGTTCCCAAGCCCTTTCCTCCCGATGGCACCACCTGCTTTAAGCGCCCTCCCTCACAGGGTGATGCGACGCCAGCCCCCCCATACTGGGCAGGAGAGGAAGGCCTGTGAACTTGGCCCTTAGGGACCAACCACACACACACACACCCCAATCCCCCTATCGATCAGCCTGCAGCCCTGGGTCAGACCTCCATTAGCACTAACCAGCCTGGACAAGAGGCAGACACACCACCGGGCTAGGCCTAGGGGTGATAAGACACAGATTGAATCATGGGGGTGGGGGTGGGGGGGGACTGGCACCCAGGGACATGAGACAGCCATGTGATTAGCCCTGAGGAGCCATGGCAAGCTTGCATTATTGCAGGAGCTGGGCAGGTGATTGGACGTGATAGGGCTGAGGGCTGTGGGGAAGCTGCTCCTCCCTGGCTCTGGGTGGAATGCAAGTCTTTGGGTTAGGGAAGGTGGAGACAGGGCCCAGGTGCCCTGACATGACGGGGCCCAGGCTCAGTGCTGACAGAGCCTCAGACCACTCAGTTAAGGCCAGGGGTGTCCCGAGGGACAGAGGAGAGGGGAGACCTCACCTACTCCCTTGGAGAGAATGGGACAGGGAGATGGCTTTGTCCTTAGGACAGTCCCTGGCCTCCAGATGCTAATCAAAGCACCTTGAGCCAAGAACAGTAACAGAGGGGCAGGAACAAGGGGCCCTGCCTCCATCAATCCTTAGTCCAGCTCCCTCCCTGCTCTACACACACACACACACACACACACACACACACACACACACACACGAGCACACACACACACACGTTTCTCTCATCCACTCGTTCTACTGCGTGCTTGCTCTGTTCCGGACACACCAATAGAAAGAAGACACCCCATCAATGCTTCCATCCTGCCCACTATCCCCCACACTGTGGCACCAACCTGCCTGAACATGAAGCACGAACATCGACAGGGTCTCAAGGTCTGGGACGTTTGACCAGAGGCTGCCTCACCAGCAGGTGAGCCAGGTGACCACGGGACTGGGATCCAAACTACAGTCACAAGGTGACAGTGGCAGGTCCATGGAGAAGGGGTAAGCAGATGAGGGGAGTCTGAGTGGGGGAGGACGGAGAGAGCTGTCCCCCTACCTGAATCCCAGGGCCTCCCTCCTGGAACGACGTCATCCCACGAACAGGCAAGAGACATAGCCAGGGGATAATAAATATAATTGCTATGACGGAACCTTGCCTAGAGAAGCAGGAGCATCCTCTACTCCCAGCCCCCACCTGTCCCCTCCCACATGCTGAGGGTGAGTTAGATGCTTTGAGATCACCCCGGTGCTGCTGGGAGCTATGGGGGATGCTGAGGGCAGGCCCCCGTATTCTGGCTAACTACTCCCAGCCCCTGGGCCGGCCCCCTAGCCCAGGACATCCAGGTAGACAGGAGGTGCCTGGGCCAGGGCTTGCAGGCGGGCATGCACATCCTTGATGCTGTGGCGTTGCTGGGGCTCCCGCTGCCAGCAGCCCCGCATGATGGCGTAGACCTCTGGTGGGCAGGCCCGTGGCCGCTCCAACTCACGTCCCTGCGTGATGCATTCGATCGCCTGGGGCCACCGGAGAGACGGAGGAGAAAGCACACTAGGCCGGGGGCTGGAGAGTGAGGCCAGCCCCAGCGCCCCCAGAGGCTCCCAGGGCAGTTCACACTGCTCATCTGGGCTTCTTAGCCAGTAATCACCTGAATGGACACAGTGAACCCCAAGATTCCTTTGTGCCCTGACACTGAGAAGTGAGAAGGATTAAGGATCGCGTCTGGGAAGCTTGGGCTGGGGTAGGAATGCCTCCAGAAAACTGGGATCAGATCCTAATAAGTCTTGCCAGGTGGGTTGAGGACGGGGAGGGGCTCAGGTGCTTATCAAATCCATCAGCTTAGTGTTGGGGGCTGAAAGGAGGAGAAGAGCCCTCTGACTCCCAGCTCCAGAGGGAGAAAAGAAAATACAGCAGAATTGCAGTTAAAGGCTTTGAAAAATAGCTGGCTTTCATTTTAAAGAAGAGGGCAATCCCCACTTCTCCCTTCTCTGGATACCACTCTGTGGGACTAGCTCTCCCAAAAAGAAACTGCAGCAAGAAAGATCAAAGTTAGACTTTAGGAAGAACTGCTAAAGCAGCGAAGGAATCCAAAGAAGGAGAAAGGATGGCAGGGAGAGGCTGGAGAAGGGGCCTAGAGCCTCTTTTCCCCTTCTTCCTCCCTCCCTATTAGAGGACTTGGGTTATGGGCGGCACTAATTCCATTTCTTCTCTCAGTGCTTGAGAAAATTAAAATCTATAACCCTCTCCCCCACCCCACCAGCCTCCGGGGAGCAGACTGCATTAGGAGGAGAAATGGAAACTGACAGCTGCGAGCCAAGGAGGGGGTGGGGGCAGCTGCTCTGGGAGGCAGAGCACCTGGGGCCTGCTCTGGCAGTGGCCAGCCAGGAGGGCAGGGGGAGGGGGTAGGACTGTCGTCTGACAGTCTAACTTCCAGCCATCCTGCTGCAGCACTGGGCCCTCGTGCTGGGCTCCTCTTCGCATGCTGGTCCCTTCCACTCTGATCAAACGCAGCTAGGGATGGGTGTCTGGCTCCGTGTACAAGGCACTTTGAGGTTTCCCCAGGGCTCAATTGGGCCTGGGCTTAGGACAGTAGGTGCAGGCAGGAATAGGGGAGGAAGAGAAGAACTGGGCTGGGGTGGAGGGGGCACAGCGACGGCACAGCGCTGGAAAGGGCCCCCCAACAGGCTATGGCAGAGGGGCAGAAGGGGGACCGTGTTCCCTGAAAAAGGGACCTGAAGGGGCATGGAAGGGGGTGGCCAGCCAGGGGTGACCAGGGGCCGGGGCTGACCTCGGTGTTGGAGAGCTGGTACCAGGGCTGCTTGCCGTAGGTGAAGATCTCCCAGAGTACCACACCAAAGCTCCACACGTCGCTCTCGGTGGTGAACTTGCGGTACAGGATGCTCTCGGGTGGCATCCAGCGGATGGGCAGCATGGTGCGGCCTCCGACCTGCCCCGGGGCGGGCGCCGCCGCGTCACCTTCAAGGTGCCCGGGACCAGGACCGCCCATCATGGCACAGCCCTCCCCAGCCCCTTCATTGAAAATAAATAGATGTGGCTCTCAGGGCTAAGAGGGAACAGCTGAAAGTGCTGTTTCCGTCAATGATAGCGAAGGAGACAGAACCCCCTCCACTGCGGGCCAAGGAGGTAGGCTGAAAACCAGAGCCAGTGAATCTCAGACCCGAGCGGGTGTCCTAGCAAGGGCAGGCTCTCTGTGCGCTCGGGATGCAGGGTGTCTACAGTTTGGATGCAGGGGGAGGGGTTGAGGATGAAGGACCCTTACACGGTAATAGTCGGTGCTGTAGATATCCCTGCTCATGCCGAAATCACCAATCTTGACCACCAGTCCCTGGCCCACCAGACAATTGCGCGTGGCCAGGTCCCGGTGAACGAAGTGCAGACCCGCCAGGTACACCATCCCCGCGGCGACCTGGCTAGCCACAGCCAGCAGCTGCCCCAGACCCAGGGGGCCTGGAGCCACATCCTCCCCGCCAGCCAGCAGCTTGGCATCAGGCCCATGGGATCTGTGAACAAGTAAAGGAGAGGGGATAGGCTAGGAGGACAGAACCCCCAGGAGCCTGAGGGAGATGATCCCCAGCGGCGGGTGTGATGGGAGAGGAGGCTGGGTTCCTGGAAGTGGAGGACAGAGAGAACAGTAGAGGCAGTGGTCCAGAGGGGTGGGATGGAGGAGCCTAACAGGCATGCCCCCCTCCAGAGCTCCCGCTGGAGACAGCCCACAATTCCCACATCTGTGCTTTCCTCTCTGGCAGCTCCTTGAACTCCAGACACCCACTGGCCCCTACATTCCTTGCCATAGGCATGTCAGACTCAGCCCTTGCCAATCAGAGCTCAGTGTCTTTCCCCAAGCCTGCCCCTGCCTCAGGGAAGAGACCCTCCCCACCCAGGCAGACTCTGAAACTGGGAGTCCTGGACTGTCCTGTCTCTCTCCCCTCTGCCCTCAGTGTCCAGCCATTCCTACAGGGTCTTCCTTCCTTTCCAAGGTGTCCAGGACGCCCGCCTCCCCCGACAGCGAGCACTGGGGTCAGTCCCCGTCATCACCTGTATTCCCCAATGTTCCTTCTCCTGAACCTTTGCCTGAGCTGAACACTTTGCCAGGAATGCCCTTTCCTGCTAGCCAACCTCATTCGTTTAGTCGAGGCATTGGTTAAACACTTCCAGTGTGCCAAGCACAGGGGCTACAGTGTGGAGTGTGATGTGGATAAGCAGGTCATGGCAGTGCAGTGTAAGTGGCACCTGACGGGCACCACGGGTGGCAATGGAAGAAGCCAGGGAAGGCTTCCTAGGGGAAGGGACACCTAAACTGAGAGTCAAGTCCTGAAGCCACTCAAAGGGAGCTGAGGCAGGGAGGGGTAGAGTCTGTGTGTCTGTCTCCATCTTTCTATGGAGGTAGGGAGGGCCAGTGCACCAGGCGGAGGGAACTGGAAGGGCAAAGGCCCGGAGGAGAGAAGGAACAGAAGGCCCCTCCTAAGGGGAAGTCTTCCAGACTCATCTGTGAGCATTAATGATTCCCTCCATGGATTCCCCCAGTGGTCCATCCAGCACTAAAGCCTCATCTCCCACAGCCTGGGTCCCAGATAGTGGTATCTCCCTAGCCTTTGTCCCCAAGACCAGCACTGAGCCTGCACCATGTCTGGGAGCAAAGAGATAGGCTCCTCCCTGGCCTTCTCCGGCTCCTCTGTGCCGGTCCTCCTCCACACTCATCCTTGGGTCTGGCCTCACCTCCTGCTCTACACCCTGCTCCCTCCTGGGCCACAGGATGAGCTCAAGACTCAAGGGTCCCTCCTATCTGAGTCCTGCAGCAGCCTGACTGCGTGAATGACCCATCACTCCCAAGGGGATGTCTGGGGACCAGATCATGACCATCAGCTAGACAACCACACAGCACTTGCTCAGCCAGATCCACAGCCCCCCCGCACCATCCCTCTGACTGGTGAGGAAAGTGAGGTCAGAGACGAAAGCTACTTGGCAAAGAAGGCTCAGCTCATAAGTGGCAGCTGATTCCAAACCCTGGTCTTTTCCCTGCCTTACAAACACTGCCCCATCCTCATGGGAGCGATCTCATCAGAGAAGGACTCCGCCGAGGGAACAGGTGCCCATCGCATCAGGGTTGAGAGTAGGGGCTCTGTCTGCAGTCACACCGCCCCTGGACCATTCACTACCCGTATGCACTCAGGCAAGTCTCGGAACCTCTCTAAGCCTTATCTGTGAAACAGGCACATTTCTCGAAGCTATTAAAATTATCAGCACAAATAGAGAAACATATCAGAGTTGTTCTGTCCGAAGCCAAAGAAATGAATTTTTTGTAACTTGCTTCAAGTATAAATTGCAATATATGCTTGGAGGCCATAAAAAATACATATTTGTATTACCGTACAAGATATTTTTGTACCAGCACATAGAACCATAATAAGAACGAATTGTAGAGCCAGGTGCAGTGATGTGCACCTGAAGCCCCAGCTGCTGGGGAGGCTAAGGTGGGAGAATTGCTTGAGCCCAGGGGTCTGAGGCTGCACTCCAGCCTAGGCAAGAGCAAGACCCAGCTCTAAAACAGTAACAATAATAAATACATTTTTTAAAAATAAAAAAAGAATAAATTGTAAAGGATGTAACGTAGCGCCTGAACATAGAAGGTGCCTGATAAGTGCTCGTTACCGCTGTTCCTATTGTCATTATTTAAACTGCCACCCTTACAGGCCTGGCCTCTGTGTGCCGCCCACACACGCACATACACCTTCTGCAAAGCCCACTCACCCCATAGTTTTAGCTCATGGCCGTGGCCATCGCAACCCCCCTGACTACTGAAACTTGTCCTGTGCAAGAGTCACCCCCCATTCACACATCTGCCTCCTCTATTGTCTCAGAGCTCCTTGGGGACTTGGGGATGGGAATGTGCCTTCCTGATCCTCCTTGGTGTCTCCCCATGGTTGGAAAGACAAGCAGGGATGTGCTTATCGGGGAGAGATGACGGGGCCGGCGCCAAGGCCAGGTGCTGGTACCGGAGGAAGCGGTTGAGGTCCCCATGCCGCATGTACTCAAAGACCATGAGCAGGGGGCGGCCCTCGGTGCAGACGCCGAAGAAGCGCACGATGTGCTGGTGCTGCAGCATGGTGAGCAGCTCGGCCTCGCGCTGGAAGTCCTGCCGGGCGCTCTCCGACACCTCCTTCAGTGCCTGCATGGAAGGGGCAGGGACAGGACTGGGTGGGGGCCCAGCCCTCACTGCTGTCCATCAGTGACACTCCTGCCACGTCAGCCCTCGGCATCTGTCCCCACTCTGTCCTGATGTGATGGAGCTCCTGGGGGTGGGACCCAGGCCAGTGGTGCCTCCTGGGCAGGGTCTCACCTTGACGGCCACCAGCATCTTGTCCTGCTCAGGCAGAAGGTTGTGGCACTCAGCAAGGAAGACCTTCCCAAAGGCGCCCTCGCCCAGCTCCCACTTGAGCACGATGTCCCGGCGCTTGATGTGATGAACACCTGAGGGGCTAGCAGGGTCAGGTGGAGCCCCAGTCTCGGGAGGGCTGGGGTTGGAAGGGGGGACTGTCTTGGCCGGGCTGTGTGCTGCACAAGGCTGCCCAGACAAGGGGCTACATGGGGGCTGAAATTCACCAAGCCCCATGTCATAGCGTGGGGCTGCATCTGCCCAGAGAGGACACAGTGCGGGCTAGCTGTGGCTCTGGGTGGGGCTGCTACTAAGAGCCAGGCTGAACTCAGCCTGAGAATATGACAGGAGCTATGGCTGGAATAGGGATGGGAAGGGGTGGAAGAAAGGGAGGGATGGTTCAGGCCTCGGTGGGTAAGGGCAGAGCGCGCGTGCACACACACACACACACACACACACACTCGCCCCTGCCCTTGACCCAGCATAGCCCCTCACAGGCATCACTGAAGTATTGTGGGTTCTCGATGATGTGGCCTTGGAGCCCAGAGCCTTTGCCCTCAGTGGGGGACAGGGAGCTGCCACCCAGTGTCATGAAATGCAGGGACATGGCCAGCCCATCCTCTGGAGCCAGCACAGCCGGGCCTGGGGAGGAGACATAGACACATGGAGGGTTTGCCCACACCTTGGCCCTTTCCACCCTTGCCTGCAGGATGCCTGGTCACCCCCACCTTGTAACTTGCAGGCGAGAGACTGAGGAGCTAGGGAGCGAGACAGCAGGCAGGGGGAAGGGGGGCACCACCGCCTCTCCCTGTGCTGGCTCCTGTCCCACCCCTGGCTCCATGGGCATCAAAGAACTCCCCCCTCACCCCCACAGAGCCCAGACCTCCCAGACCCACTTAGTGCTTGACTACAATCCAGCCACCAATTAGCAGCTGCCGCCTCTGAAACTTCCCCAGCACCAGCCCGACACACACTCCCGCACACACACAAGCCTCACAGCCAGGCCTTCATTTATACCCCCCACACACTCACATGCCCTGGAACTCCCATGTGGACAGCCCCGAGACAGAGACAGTCAGGAAGAGCCCGTAGAAACCAAGCCAGGAGAACGGACAGACAGACAGACAGCCCTGTGCAGCCCCAACTCACGGTTGATCCCAAACTTGTTTCTCCGTCCGCATTTGTTGAGCACAAGGAGCAGCGTCGAAAGGAAGAGGCAGGCAAAGACGGCCAGGCCCACGGCCACCGAGACCTGGTGGGGCAGAGGAGAGGAGGGGAGGCTGATAGATCCAGGGGCTTCTCCTGCACTCTCAGAGCTGCCCATCGCAAGCTGTATCTTTATCCTGCATGGGAGCCCAGAGCCAGGCCTCCAGACTCTCCTCCCCTCCCCTGGGGACCGCCGCAGTGGCTGTCAGGGTGGCAGACAGAGCTCAGGCCAGACGGTAGCGATTTCCCTGCTTGACCAGAAATGACGCGAGGATGAGCCTCCACCCAGCCTCCCCATCCCAAGATCTGCGCAAGCTTCTACTTCCTATCTCACCCCAAAAGGTGTTTCGTCCTTCTTCTCCACTGGGTCTCCAGATGTGCTGTTAGTGTCTGTGGGGACACAAGGCAGGAAGGGTGGGCCTTGGCACACCCTGTCGCCTCTAGCAACCCCCCAACCTTGCCCCCAGCTGGCCTCTCGGGGATCAGCTCAGCTGTGCCCTCTACCCCAGCCTCGGTGCCAGAGGCCAGGCAGAACCTGCCCTCCACCCAGGGCTACTCACCCACTGGCGAGAAGGAGACTGCAGCAGGAGGGAGGAGAGAAAGCAGTCAGAGGGGGGAGGAAAGCAGTCAGAGGGAGGAGGAAAGCAGTGAGTCCCCTGCCTACTCTGGGGCTCATTCCTTCGTGGGGCAAGGGTGGGATGGAGGTGGGCTGCTGGGCCTCAAGGGAGAAGATGCATGTGACCCTTTTCCAGCTGGGCCGTGACGCCCTGGTGCTGTCTCCTCAGCCAGCCCACAAGGATGGAATAGCTCAGGAGTTCAGGAGTCCTGGCTCGGGGAGAGGGTAAGCTGGACACTGGGACTCCAGACTCCTTTCTGTCCGGAACGGGGCACTCCAACTTCTGGGGTCAAGGCCATAGCAGGAAGTTGGCTGTAACCCAGGTGGAGCCCAGGAGTGGGGTTAGGGTTCAGGATGGCCCTCGCACCAGGGATGGGGTCCTCGGGGTTGAACTCGAAAGGGTTGTCCATGAAGGCAGCCATGACGGAGGCGGCGGCCTGGCCGAGGGGGTTGGCGGCCAGCAGCGTGTAGTTGCCGTTGTTGACGTGGGTGGGCTGGTTGAGGCGCAGGCAGCCGTGCCGCATGGTCTCATTGGCCGCCGGCTCCAGGAACTCGGTGAAGATGAAGCTGGTCTCGTTGAGCACCGAGCCGTTGAAGAGCCAGCGCAGAGACGGTGCCGGCTGCCCGTCCACAGAGAAGGGGATGCACCAGTGGTGCATCTCCACCGCGTTCTGCAGCTCCACGCTGGCCGGGACTGTGGGCCAGAAAGAGTAACAGGAGGTCAGGGCGGCTGGAGAGAGCCTGGCACAGACCCGACAAGTCCAGGGGCAAAGCGAGTAGATCCCGAAACAAAGGGACAGGCCTGAGAGAAGCGAGTCAGCAGGCCCTAAGAAATTCACCAAGGAGAGACGTTTTAAAGAAAGTTGACAATACGTTTTAAATAAATCAGGCAGCAGGCATATAAAATTTGGAGGCTTAAAGAACATAAGCGGCCGGGCGCGGTGGCTCACACCTGTAATCCTAGCACTTTGGGAGTCCAAGGCAGGCAGATCACGACGTCAGGAGATTGAAACCATCCTAGCTAGCACGGTGAAACCCCGTCTCTACTAAAATTACAAAAAACTAGCCAGGCATGGTGGCACCTGCCTGTAGTCCCAGCTACTCGGGAGGCTGAGGCAGGAGAATCGCTTGAACCCGGAAGGCAGAGGTTGCAATGAACCGAAATCACACCACTGCACTCCAGCCTGGGCAACAGAACGAGACTCCATCTCAAAAAAAAAAGAAAAGAAAGTGAAAAGAATGTAAGTGGTAGGCCGTAAATAAGTCACGGCCCCAGAGAAGTGGGGTACCAGCTTGTGACAATTAAACATGGAGTTTTCTAGGGTAAAGAATCTAGAAAAAAATCACTGTAACTAAGCTGAAGATGGGTCAGGCGGCCTAACAATCAAACAAGAAAAAATGTCTACAGTTAAATGTTTTGGAAAAAGCCAGGCACAGTGACTTGCTCCTGTAATCCCAGCTACTGAGGAGGCTGAGGTGGGAGGATCGCCTGAGGCCAGGAGTTCAAGGCTACAGAAAGTTATAATCCCAAAGCACTCCGGCCTGGGCAACAGGCTGAGACCCCATCTCTTAAAACACACACACACACACACACACACACACACACACGCACAAACACATTTTGAAAAAAGACATGGGTTTAAAATAGACCTAATCTGGTAAAAGCAAAAGCCCCTCAATGATAGAAAAAACACGGGAATATTATTCAGCAATGAATTGTATAAACTACATATAGCAACTTTCATTAATGTGGATGAGTCTTATAAAATGTTGAGTGAAAGAAACCAGATACAAAATAAGACATGCAGCATGATTCCATTTATATAATGTACAAGAGCAGGTAAAACTAAACTATACCGATAGGAAAGCATGTTTGAGAAAAATTGTTTTTAAAAGCAAGGACGTGGTTACCCTGACAAAAGTAAAGTGAGATGGGAGAGGGGGATGGAACTGTGAATAGGAAGAGGTGTTGTGGGGGTCTTCCGTGGTGCTGGTAAGAGTAGTTATTGTTTAAAGCATATATATTTTTTGCACATTTCTATGTATATTTCACAACAAAAGAAGAAAACTGGTATAAAGTAGAAAATTTAGGATAATTTGTTGGCCGACCTAGAGAAATTAGGCAGCGAGCCTAAAGAGGAACTCAGAAGGAGAATTTCCTCTTTTGAAACTAGGATTCGGGGGAAGGACCTGAAGAGGGACGGGCATGAAGAAATACTTTGGAGCAGTGGGAGCAGACGGGCAGCTGGCGTTGAGGGCCTCAGGTAGCAAGGCTTGGGCAGGAGGCCAGAAAGAAATCCATCTCCGTCCCTCTGGCCTTGACGAGCCCCCAGGACTTCCCCCGAAGGATCAGGTTTTCATGGGAATCTGGAAACAGCTGGGAGGGAGCAGCTGTGGAGATACACATCCCACCCCTTCCTCCAGCCCCCCACCCTACATCCTCTTTTGAGGGAAACAGAGATGAGTTGGGGGTGGGTGCAGGGCTGCCACCGAGACTCACAGGAGACGTTGACCTGAACGGAGACCTCTGCCCGGCCCACATCGTTCTCTGCCCAGCACGTCACGTTCTTCCTGTTGAGGTCACGGGTGACATTGGCCAGGGTCAGCCCCAGGGATGGCAGACCCCCAGATTTCTAGATCAGGGAAGAGAGAGGGAAATCAGAAAGAGCTTTAGCCAGCTTGGGGCTGGGGCTGTCTTTGGAGAGCCCCTCTGGCTCCAGATGGAAAGGAGAGGAGAACTGGGAGAGAAGAGGGAGAGAGGGGTGGGAGAGAATGTGTCAGAGAACGGCCTTCCTCCTTTAGGTTTGCTAGTTGACTATCTCCTGGATCACATTTTTTTATTTTATGTTTTATTTTTGTAGAGACCAAGTCTTGCTGTTCTGCCCAGGCTGGTCTTGAACAGGGTCTCAAGCGATCCTCCCGCTTCAGCCTCCCAAAGTGCTGGGATTACAGGTGCGAACCACTGCACCCAGCCTGAATCACATATTTAATTATCTGAAAAATCTAAAATATAACCAATAACCTCAAAATAGGCACAAAATACCCCAAACTGAAACTAAAACCAGCCATCTGAGCAGCTAAACAGACGTCAAGAATCCCAAGTACCAAATTCGTACCCAGTTCATTGGAGACCCCACTTGGACCTCACCGTCTATTCATTCCTGTTTTACACACAGTTCTAACAAACTGTGTCTCAGCCCAAGGAAGATCAGAAACAAAGAGATAGTGCAAATAGCAGGGCGGCCGCTAGAAACAACAGCAGCAGCGACGCCTCCTGCAGCAGATGAAGACCATGGGTGAGGTTAGACAGGCAGAGCGACTTGATTCTGAATCATCATCAGGGTTGAATCAGATCGAGTTTCTCTTCCTAGGAAACCATGGATTTGTCATGTATAAGTTACATGATCTTATGACGATTCTTCATCTTGCTGAACTATGGGTTTTTGTTTGTTTTGTAAGCTGAAGAGGTGGGCAAAATACCTTCTGACATTTTAGAAAGCAGTTTTCACAAAATGATGAAAATGAAGTGGTGGACAATTCTCATTTATCTGAAAACTTCATAAATGTGAAATTCTTTGACCACATGCCAGAGGAGGTATGGTTTCCCCAGGCTTCCATCGGAATATGTGAGTTCAAAGGTTCCAGCAGAGTTCCAGCCTTTTGTGCAAGCTTTGGGTTCCAGCCACCTCGAGAGGAAGCTCTGCCCTGCTCTCTGCTCCCCTTGGCTGTCCCATCCCCTCCGTTTACTGTGGGGCCAATAACTCTTCCCCTTGAGCTGCTCTGCCATTCCTTATGCTCTTAACTGAGGGGCAGCAGCCTCTTTTCCCCTCCATTTAACCCAGTTACAGTGTAATTTTTTTTTTTAAGAAGATAGGCTCTGGCCGGTCACGGTGGCTCAGGCCTGTAATCCCAGCACTTTGGGAGTCCAAGGCAGGCGGATCACAAGGTCAGGAGTTTGAGACCAGCCTGGCCAATATGGTGAAACCCTGTCTCTACTAATAATACAAAAATTAGCCGGGCGTGGTGGTGCACCCTTGTCGTCCCAGCTACTCAGAAGGCTAAGGCAGAAGAATCACTTGAACCCAGGAGGCAGAAGTTGCAGCGAGCCAAGATCACGCCACTGCACTCCAGCCTGGGCATCAGAGCAAGACTCTGTCAAAAAAAAAAAAAAAAGAAAAAAAAAAAAAAAAGAGAGAGAGAGGGAGAGATAAGCTCTCCCTTTTTTGCCCAGGCTGGTCTGAAACTCCTGGTCTCAAGTGATTTTCCCTCCTTGGCCTCCCAAAGCACTGGGATTACAGGTATGGGCCACTGTGCCCAGTGGGGTTCGACTTTCATATAGGTAGTTTCCAGACAACATAGATGGTAGCAAACATGTTAAGTCTCCCAAAGAGAAAGCAAATCCTGGAATCGGCCCAAACAGAGAGTTGATCTAAAGTCTCTCCATGCATGAGCTGGTCCTCTCTTTTTTACTCACTCCAGGCAGCTTTGCTTTCTCAGTGGCCAGTGGTCCCTCCACCATGTCTGAAGCCCCCTGCTCAGCGCCACAGTGGCTCCTCCCTCATTGTGGTTCCAGATGCCTCCAGCAATTCTGGGCTTGACTCCCCCACCAAATCGAAGGCTCCCCAACTAAACACCACACTCCCAGTCCCCAGGCACACACCTCTGGCCCCTGCATATCCACGCCTGCCGCCCAGGTGAAGCCAGTTTTTTAGGTGGGCACAGCCCATTGTCAACTCCTGTTGACCTTGTCACCAAGGCCGCCGGAGTTAGCTGTGGCTGCTCTCATCTGCCCATCCCCAGCCTAAGGACAAAGGGCAAGGCCTGGGAAGGTGCTCAAAGACATGTCTGCATAGCAGAGATAGAGGCCAGAGAACCTCCAAGGGCAGGCAGGACATCACAAGACCATCATGTCCACCTTCTCAGCTTACAGATAAGAAAACCAAAGTGCAGGCAGATGAAGGGATTTTTCTGAAAGTCATCCCGAATTAATTAGAGAGCTGGAGCCCAACCTGTCCCTCCCTTACTCATATGTTCCTCACATGCCCAAGAGGATGCTGCTTCCAGAATCTCCAGAAAAAAGACCACAAGGCCCCTAAGAACTCACCCCGATGCAGTACCACTGATCTCATGCCTCCTCCTTGGGTCTCAGTTTCCTTATATAGAAAAATGATGTATGGGAGGGATGGTCTATTGGCTTCCTCTCAGCTCCGACATGTAAGCATTCTGTGACCCTCTCCCTTGCAGCCAACACCATGTTTTCCAGAAGGGGGTCCCAAGTCCTGGGACTCTGGTGTGGCTTGGGGTCCCTGCGAGGCCAGTGACCACTCCGAGGGTGTGTGTGTGCCCTGGGCTGTCCACAGTGCAGGCCTGAGCCCTGTGGGTCTAAACCATTCCCATGCGTCCATCCCTCAGCCTCTGTGTGCTCCTTATTGGTTGTCTCTTTCCCCCAGTGTGTCTCTCTTTCCGTCTTTGTCCCCTGTGCCCTGCCGGGACCTCTGGGGGCTGCAGGCGAAGGGCTTCTCACCATCACTGTGGCTGACTGCTCCAGCTCCGTGAGGATCCAGCCGGCCTGCTCCAGGCCCCGCCCCTCCACCTGGCACCGCAGTGGCACGTCGTCCCCCACATCCACGGAGGCGTTAGGCACCTGGACCTTCAACATGGGCACACCTGGCCACCCAGGATGCCCGAGGGCCGAGGGGTGTTAGAGCTGGGAGTGGCCCCGGAACTTCACTGTGGGTGCCCTTCCCCCACC
Organism: Alouatta palliata; assembly: GCA_004027835.1. Taxonomy (NCBI): domain Eukaryota; kingdom Metazoa; phylum Chordata; class Mammalia; order Primates; family Atelidae; genus Alouatta; species Alouatta palliata. The sequence goes on along the minus strand of PVKV010029581.1, from coordinate 4,418 downwards.
CTCCTCAATGACCCAAAGCCCGGGGCATGTCACCCAGGCAGTTTCCCCCAGCCTTGCTAGTGCCCGTTCCCCAGGCCCTTTCTGTGCTTGTTCAGTGCCCTCTCCCCCAGGCAGGTAGCTGTCTTTCCCAGCCCCCTTATGCCACCTCCCACACCTGGCACCTACCACAGCTGGCATTGGGCATGTGGGCCAGGGGCCCCAGATCATGACACTGCAGCTTCTGTTCACGAACTCCACCCAGTCCCTCCTCCTCCCAGCGCTGTAGCCAGCGCAGGGCACAGGAACAGTGCAGAGGGTTCCCCGACAGGACCCTGGTGGGCGTGGCGGACACCAAGAAAGTAAGGGAAGGGGTCTGAGAGGCCACAGGGGATAAGAGGAAGCAGTTAGGCAGCAGGAGGATGGTCTACAGGTGAAAGGGAGGACACAGAGGTCTTTCTCTCTGGCTCCAGTAACAGGATGTTATTCAAAGAAATAGGCCAGGCGCAGTGACTCACGCCTGTTAATCCCGCACTTTGGGAGGCCGAGGCAGAGGATGGCTTGAGCCCAGGAGTTCAAGACCAGCCTGGGCAACATGGCAAAAAGCCATCTCTACCAAAAAACAAAAAATTATAATTTAAAAGTGAAAGAAAGAGTGCAGAACGTGGAAACCAGCTGATGGCTGGGAGATGTCACCCCAGGCTCCCCGGGTGACAAACCAGACAAGGGCCCTCAGCATGGTGACAAGAAGGGAAGGGCACAGCCTCCCAGAGTGACCCAGAGGCCTTAAGTGCCCACCAGGTCCACATAGACCCCTGCTGCCCCACTTACCCTGTGCAGGGTGCCCAGGGAACGTGGGCAGATGTGCCGTGGTCATACAGCGGGCCTGCGGTCTGCTCAGCCAGCTCCAGCACACACAGCATCAGCCATCCAGGCCAGCCCCCAGGGCAGTAGCCCCCTTAACGGATGGTCCTGCAGCCTCTGCTTTGATGGGAGTTTCACTGGCATGCACACAGTTCCCAGAGACTCCCCGGCAGTGCCACACAGACACAGAGACATGCTGTCCCACAGAACCGAGCACACCCAGACACACACTCACTGCTCTTGCCCCTGGAAGTGCCCCTACTCACAGTTCCTGTAAGGAGAGGCCCTGCACGGTTTTCCAGGAGAGAGACTCCAGGGCATTGAACGAGAGATTCCTGTGGGCGTGGAGACACAGCAAGACAGACCCCTTGAGCCACCCGACCTCACTCTGACCCAGAATGAGGGAGGCGAGGAGCAGAGAAGGAAGTTGACTTCTGGCTCCCCCTCCCCAGCCTAGGCAACCAGAACAAGCCCTGGAAGGCAGTGTGTGTGGATGGTGGGGAGACAGGGGTGAGGGGGGGCTTTTAAGTCCCACTCCTCTCCCTGGAACAACAAGGGTTAACCCCACTTAACCCCCTCCCCAGACCCCAGGGAGGGGGATCTGAAGGATCTGAAGGAACAGCCGGTCCTCCCTCCCCCACCGCTTTGGCCCCAGCTGGCAAAGTGCTGAGGCCACAGCTGGGGGAAGGGCTCCATCTGTGCTCCCCTCCCCACAGAGCCCAGGATGGGCCAGAGGAAGAGGGGGAGGACTGAGGCTCCCACACTCCCTTGCCCCTACCTGACCACAAGGAGCTCAAACCACTTCCTCAGGTCCCCTCCTCCTCCTCCTTCCGGCTCCTTCTCAGGGACTAAAAGGTCAGGCAGGAAAGGACCCACACCCCCAGCCCCTCATTGTAGGGATGGAAAAAGTGAGCCCAGCAGGGCACCCGGCTCCAGACCACACAGGAAACTGATGTAGGAGCCCCAGTGCCCTGTGCTGTGTGCCAGGCTGCCTCTGCTGGGACCCTCTGCCTCTGAGGGGCCTACCCTGACCCCTCTCCTTTCCTAGCCAACCTAGAATGTGTGGTGGCTGGGTTGGAGAGGTACCACCACACAGGGACCAAAGACACAACCCACTCTAGAGCTGGAGAGAGTGGGATGTAAGTCCCGTCCTGCCACTTACAGCTGTGTGACCTCAGTTCAGAAACTCAACCTCTCTGATCTCAGAATTCTCATCTATGAAACGTAGACAAGAACACTCTCTCTCTCAGCAGGTTGATTGTGAAGAGTGTCATTGAGCACATGCTTAACTGAAGCCCCGATACAGATATGATATGACAACACTTTATTTTGCTTTGTTTAATTGCTGGACCCAGCAGAGTTTAGAAGACCCAGCACACCTCCATGAATGTCAGCCCCACCATCCTTCCCATCTCTCCACCTGCTCATGCTGGGGGACAGGGGAGCTGAACTCCTGCCCTCAGAAGGCCAGGGAGGGGCTGCCAGGGACTCTGATGGTCTCTCCTGCCAATCCCATGACAAGCTCTGTCCTCCAGCAGGGGTGCCCACTCCCCAGGTCACAGACTGGTAATAGTGCCACTGTTCTCCAGCCTGGGCAACAGAGGGGGACCTGACTCTTAAAAAAACTAAAGAAAGTTTTTTAAGCAAGGAAGAGGGGCTATAAACAGGGTAATATGTGGTCTGTTAGGAAGCCGCCGCATAGCGGGAGGCGAGCAGTGGTGAGCGTGCATTACCAACGGAGCCCTGCCTCCTGTCCATCAACAGCAGCATTAGATTCTCATAGGAGCGCAAACCATACTGTGAACTACTGCACCTGCGAGGGACCTAGGTTGTGCGCTCCTTTTGAGAATCTAAGTAATGCCTCATAATCCGAGGTGGAACAGTTTCATCCTGAAATCATCCTCCCCTCCCACACCATCCTTGGTAAAATTGTCTTCCATGAAACCAGTCTCTGGTGCCAAAAAGTTTGGGGTCCGCTGCTCTACAGGAGGGATAGCTATGATCCCCAGGAATGAGGAGGGTGACAGTGGCAGACCTAACACCCCAGCTCCCAGGCCGTCCTAGGGGCCAAGTCAATGCATCCCCCCCAGGGAAGGGGTGGGAAATGGAGTCCCAGCTGGAACCCAGGAGTCCTGCTCCTGCCGCTTGCTCCCTTGAACCCTGGGAAGAGAGAGACGGCAGGCACCTATGGGAAGTGTCCCTTGCAGCATGAAGCATGAAGCATGGAAGTGAGACAGTAAGAAGGACCTCTAGCTGGCAGGGTGAGAGCATGCCGTCCCTGAGGGAGATGGGAGGAAGCCCCAGGAGAATGGGTGAGGTGACTTCCCTGACAAGGCTTGGGCCCTCCTCATAATCATTCCCTGGGGACAGCCAAGCCCATTAGCAGCCCAGGTCTGGGTGTCCTCCCCCACCCCCACTACCCAGCACTGGCCACTCACAGGCGACTGAGCCGAGGAGTGAAATGGAAGGCATCTGGCGCCACGAAACGGAGACCACTCTTCACGATGGTGCTGGGGAGGGGTGCTCGAGGATCAGTCCCCAGGTCGCAGCTCCTCTGGGCCCCTGGCTCTCCCTGCTATCCCAGCCCCCTAGTCCCCCGTGCTGAACTCCTCCCCCTCCCCACGCCCTTCATTGTTTCCTCAACTACCCGAGACCCCCCCAAAGCCCTGAGCTTCCTGACCTTTCCCAGTCCCTCAGTCCTCAGCCCCTCAGGTCCTCCCAGGCCCTCGGACCCTTGAGCCCTCCCTGACTTTCTGGTTCCCCTTCCTGGGCCCATGCTGAGCTCCACACCCACAGTGCCCATTTCCCTCACAGGTTTCTCAGCTCCCCCAGGCCCCTCAAGTCATGGAGCTCCAGATGCTGCAGATGCTGCTGGTTCTCGATGTAGCTGTGGGGAGAAGGGACAGGAGTCACAGGGCTCAGGCCCACACTTGAGTTCTCATGCCCACCCGCCTGCCTCCCTCACAATACACATGCACGTGCACGCACCTCACAGGCACCCACATATGCACCTGTTCAGACCTGCATACACACTTACACGGGCATGCACACACAAATGCATACATGTGCACAGATGCGCCTCAAGTCACACATGCACATGTATGTCCATGAACACACAAGCGCACGCGCATGCGTGGATTCCCCACACCCTCACGCATATGCACTCTCACATACCTCTTGCACACACGCACCAAGCCAGGTATGCACATGCGCACACACAGAGGCATAAGCATCTGCACAGATGACACTCATGCACATGCACACATGCACGTGTGCTGCAGGAGCGCACTCACACAGGGACACACAGAAACAAAGCTGGCATACATCTCCCACCTGCACACACACAAGTTCATTCTTAGGTCGGTGTTCTGCTTTTACATCAGGCGTCCCTGGCACACGCTCACCAGTGGGAGGTCATGCTGAAACACTTGCTTCCACAAAGGACCGAGGCTCGTCCCTGCCACTGCCCCACCCAGCACAGACGAAGCCTGTGCTCATGCAAGTGTGTGTTCCCAAACATGCCCGGGCTTACCTGTACTGCTACACACACACACACACACACACACACACACACACAC
>PVKV010029580.1:0-23426 GCA_004027835.1 Alouatta palliata | reverse complement strand
GCTGGAGTGCAATGGCGCGATCTCGGCTCACCGCAACCTCCGCCTCCTGGGTTCAAGCAATTCTCCTGCCTCAGCCTCCCGAGCAGCTGGGACTACAGGCACTTGCCACCATGCCCAGCTAATTTTTGTATTTTTAGTAGAGACGGGGTTTCACCATGTTGACCAGGATGGTCTCGATCTCTTGACCTCGTGATCCACCTGCCTCAGCCTCCCAAAGTGCTGGGATTACAGGCGTGTACTTCACACTTTCTTCATAACTGATGCATTATAAACAATGTCAGATTTTTTAAGAGCTATATTTATAATAGTTACCTTAACATCAGTTTTTGGGAAAGGTCCTTTAATTTCCAGAGTTTCTCTGGCCCTGAGTCATAATCAGTGATGGAGTATTCAGTGTGTAACAAAATGGACTGTTTGTAGTATTCTCTGGTTTCTGTGTTCTAAAATACTCCCACAGAGTCTGATTGGAAGCTACAAATAAGACATCACTAAGCCTGAATTTAAGAAGAGATGTGGCAGGCTGCTCTCATAAACCAGTATAAGCCAGCTCCAGCAAAACTAAATTCTTAGCTTTGGCATAAATCTAAACAGAGTCAATGACTAACAGTTTTTTCCTCCCCAAGCTCCTCTATGGTTGACTTAAAGTGCTGATTAATTCATTAATGTCTTCAACAAACCTTTGCATTGGCGAGAACCTTATTTTCTAAGAATCAACTTATTACAGTATGTGAAGCACTATTCCTCCATGGGTAAGTTTAAAAAGATTGTATCAGTCATTTTAAAAGCTTTTTCTTCTCTTTTGAGGACTACACCAATGTTAGTAGCATTTTCTAAATAGCAAAGCATAAGAAGTAAACACAATGTCTTCAGGTTCAGATCACAGATCTCATCACTGATATAATTCTGATTGCTAGTCACGTGATCACTAAAGTTCCTTGGATAGTTAAAAAAAAAAAAATTAGAATGGATAGCACTCTCTCTATGCTTATAAACTCATTTCCTCCAACTCCCTACCTTTCTGCTCAAACAGATGTGATTTAAATCCATTTCATAATTAATTTCTCCAAAAACATCGTTTATCCCTTGAATTCTTTCATTTCTCCTAGCTTAGGTGTTTAGAATAATTGCAAGCTTTTTCAAATTTCCATGTGCTCCTGTGTCTTTTGCTCCTTTCCTGGAGCAAAAGACACAGAGTCAATCTGCTGCATGAATTAGACAAAGGCTGGGGGAAATAATATAATACTAACTCAAAAATATTATGCCACCATGACAAAAGAAGAGTACTTAGCTCTGTCTAGTAGGAGTCCCAGAAAGCATTCTAAAGAAGAAAAGTCTGGCACTACATAGAAGGTAGGCATGTGGAAAACAGATGCACGAAGGATATTTTATGCAAAAGTATAAATATCTGAGCAGGTTGATCTAATGCTGCCGAAGGGGAGAGAGAATGATTATGTTGTTGAAGATGTTAGAGAATTAGAGAGAAGATGATAATAGCCTTGCACAATGTGTTTAGGATGTGTCAGTGGGACAGTAGAGGCTAGCCTTTAATAGTTTTAAGGATTCTGTGTAGGATAGAAAAGAAACAACAGGAGTCAGGAAGCCACTACCTTGGTCTATCTAGGTGAAAACAGTGGGAGTGAAACAAGAACAGCAATAAGAAATCAATTTATGGAGCAATATAGTATGAGTTGGAAAGAGAAGAGACAAAGAGGGTAGTCTTGCACAAAAGGAAAGGAGTTAAGAGTGGTTATAAATAAAGACAGTTTTGTCAACAGCATTGTGAGAAGTGGAGATTCAATATTGTACAATAATAACATCGTGATATTACTGCTTAATGAGCATTTTATGTGGTCTACATGTACTATTTAATTTAATAATATACCAATATGGAAATCTTATTTTCACATTTTCAAATGAATAAACTGGCTGTCAGAAATTTTAAGTTTTGGACTGCAAAGAAAGTGGGTGCCAGATTTGAGCCTTAAAGTCAGATAGGTCTGACTGATTAAAAGTTCGTGTTTTCAATCTCCACGTTGCATGCTTTCTTTGCAGTAGGAGGTAAATTTCTCTCTCTTGTGGAAGACAAGCCATTTGTTAAAAGCGACAACATTCCAAAACAGTCATTTTTAGTACAAAGAAGGTAAATAATGGGCTATGGACAAGATGCCATCACTCAAAATGGTATAGTGCAAACATCTTCAATTGTACCAGTGTGCCAAGTTACAGTGCTAGTTTTTATCAAAACTCAATCATTTTAAGTATGATAGTAGAGAAGTAGGATTATGAGAGTATTTAGAGTAATAATTCTCATTGTCAAGTGTACTGGAAGTATTTGAATGGATAAATAACAGAAGTAACTAAAAACAATGTACTGCAGACTGGGTATGAGAAACAGTGTTCAAGTTGGGTAAACAAAGCATAGTTTTTCAAATTCTTGCCTGGCAATTTTTTTTAGTATTTCACTGTCACTTACAGTAAAAGGATTAAGTCCAACACATTCTTTTCAACTGAAGCATTAGAGAACTGTTGTGATAGTTCTCTAATATATAAAAATAAGAAATTCTTCTTTCCACCCATAACAAGAGACTATTTTAAAATTTAAAATTGCTAATATCTTTAGTCATTTGTTAGATATCATTTATCATATTTTTATTCATAAATGTTGATACTTATCTGCCTTCCTCATATGTCTGAAAGTTAAGCTCTACATTGCATATATATAAGTTAAATGTCTTAAAATAATAATAGTGGCTATCCTATTGGAACGTGTACATAGAAATACACACACACACATTTATGTAAATATACATATGTTTGTATTTAAAAAATCTCATGTAGCCTATGGACCACTATGATTTCTCCATCTTTGTATCTTATTTACTTATATACTATAGCTCTATAACTTTTGTTTTTGAACTGTATCACTTACTTTATTATTTTATACTTTTCTGATGAGCCAACATGGTTGTTCAAGTTGTTCCATATTTACGACTTTTGCATATTTGGAATCTTTACTCATTCACAAAATGAAATTAATATTTTAAACTCATTGCTTATTCAAAGCTAAAAGTTTCTCAGTTATTTGAAAATATTACTTCAAAATATGATTTCATTAATGGTATTGGTTAGTTGAAACTTTTCCTAGACTTCTAAATGTTTGATTGTTCTTCCCATCACTAGCTTTTGGTCACATTCAAGACACTGATAAATTCTCTACAAGTTATAAAATAAAACAAAGCTAAACAATACATCAAGAAATTATCTCATCATAAATATTTTAGTTTGCATATGATAATCTTGTCCACGCTTGCTTTTATATCCTGTGTAAATTGCTTAGATAATAGTATTGTTATTTTACTGTCCATTTTATGTTGCTGGCTGACACGCATGGCAGATTAGGTGTCTATTTAGAGGAAAGTGTGACGTAGTATGGCACCTCACTCTCCCTACCCTGCCAACATATTGGAACATCGCTGCTTTTTGCTGGTTTTCTCTGATTACGCCCATTGGATTGCTGTTTCATGGTGTGTCAGCCTTGTTGACTGTCTTTGTTTCTTTCCTCCGCCCACCTTCTCTTTTCTGGCTCATGTTGAGGTTATAAAAGTCTCTACAGAAAAACAATCACCTAAGCACTGGAAAGGATACTAAGATACATGTCACGTGCTAAGGCTCTGAAGAGTCTTATACTTTAGGAATAATATGAGATATTCAAAACATAAATTTCATAAGTTAAAAAGAAGTTGTCACATGAGCGATACAGAATCATATAAATTTTTGTAGAAGAAAAACATCTATTTTGAGAGAAAAATTAAAGCTTCCTAATAGAATTTAGATTTGATCATTAATTTTTTTTTCCAAATTATTCAGATTTTGAAGGTGGAAATTGGTTAGAAAAGAAGAGCACAGAAATACAGAAAAACAATAATCTTTGTCCCCTAAACCTCAGTTTTACTAGCATTTTTATATTACCCTTACAAACGGTTTCAGAATGATAATACCCCAAATCGATAAGCCAATCTGTACAGTTGTCCCAATAAAGGAAACCTAGCAAAACTTACTATATCTCTTCTTAGCTGATTTTTTGAACTATTATCTATCATATGTTTCCTTACATTAAAAACAACACTGAAATCACTTTTTCTATGCAGTTGGCTCTTTAAGTGGTAGCATTGAAGTAGAGAGAGTAAGAAAACACATCTCCCAAACAAGTCTCTCTTCTAATACTAATAACTACCATTTCTGTATACTAACCTAAGCATTTTACCTCATTTGATCTTTGTAACAATCTTAAATGCTATTTCTTTCTTGCATTACAAATAAAGAAGAAATTCACTCCAAATAGTTACTTATCATGTCCTAGCTTAAGCATAGTAAGTGATGGAGCCAGGCTTTAAACTTATGCTTCTTTGAACTATGAACCATTACCTTATTCTGCCTGTGTTTTGTTCCTGTTAATGTTTACAGTTCTGGCAGACAATATAGAAAATACATATATCTTTTGTTAAACCAGGGGAAAGCGCGAACGCAGTCCCCCACTACCACAAATTATGCAGTCGAGTTTCCCACATTTGGGGAAATCGCAGGGGTCAGCACATCCGGAGTGCAATGGATAAGCCTCGCCCTGGGAAAACTACCTTCGTGATCATGGTATCTCCCCTGCCAGGTAAGTATATATAGAAGATATTTATTATAGACAATTGGAAATGTAAAACTTGAACACAGTAGCAAATCAAGGAATGTTAATTTAACATCGCTGTATATAAAATCACAGGCAAAGAAGAGTGAATGCGATAGAAGAACAGAAAGGATTTACAGAAAGAAGAGTAGGAAGTGTAGCAACTGGACTTTTAAATAGTTTATCAAGAAATTTGGACTGCCCTCAGTCATGAAATAACTCATATGTAACTTTTTAAAACCTCATATGATCAGTAGTGTTTAAGAGCATTGGGTCTGACCTTCTATTGCCTGAGTTTGAAACTTGGTCACATTAGTAATTAGCTGTGTAATCTTAGAATTTCGTGATTCTCCTGCTTTCTTTTTGCTTTTGTTTTCTCATTTGTAAAATGGAGATATTAATAGAACTGATTTCATAGAGTTATAAATCAATATAGGCAAATCCCTTAAAATAGTTTCTGTCAGACATTATGACAGACTGTAAAATAGTGTGTATCAGCACCTCAGTGTCTGCTATTATTAACATTAATGTCATGCTGCTGTTATTATTTTATTTTATTATTTTTTTTTATTTATTTTACTTTAGGTACATACTATATTTGGCATTTCTCCCCATGTAAACCCTCCCCACCCTCCCCTCCCTCCCCACTCCCTGCTGTCTCTCCCTTACCCCCTGCAACTGCCTCCAGTGTGTGATGCTCCTCTCCCTGAGTCCACGTGTTCTCATTGTTCAACACCCACCTATGAGTGAGAACATGCGGTGTTTGGTTTTCTGTTCTTGTGTCAGTTTGCTGAGAATGATGGTTCCCAGATCATCCAAGTCCCTACAAAGGACAGGAACTCATCATTTTTTATGGCTGCATAGTATTCCATGGTGTATATGTACCACATTTTCTTTGTCCAGTCTATCATTGATGGGCATTTGGGTTAGTTCCAGGTCTTTGCTATTGTACACAGGACTGCAATGAACATACGTGTGCATGTGTCTTTATAGGAGATTTATAGTTCTTTGGGTATATACCAAGTAATGGGATTGCTGGGTCAAATGGAATTTCTATTTATTTCATTCTAAAAAACAGCCAAAGAAGTAGGCAATCTGCAAAGAAGTTATAAACAATGGTTTATGTGCTATTTAATAATTATTGAAACAATATTTAAAAGGATAAGTTCTCAGGTTAGGCCACAAACTCTACTTAAACCTGGGTGGTTCAGTTATTGTGCATACTGATGATACGATGTGACTTTAAGAAAACTATGACCACCAATCTACTTTTGAATCTCCTAATTGTATTTCATTGATTTTAGGCAATTTCGTGTGCTCATTGTATAATATTAACTTGGATAGAAAAGAAAGCAAGAACTGCTCCATTTCCTAGTTAATGACTCTATTTGGCACAGGAGCTCTTGTGTTGCAGAACAGTTATAAGGGGTCAGTAAAGAGAAGGATGAGATTCCAAGGCAGTAGGGAGAGAAAACTTTGGATACCAGTAATTCCTATTTTTTTTTTTGCTTCCAAGAGGATATTTATTACCAACTTATTCTCTGTGTTAGGAACACAACATCAATGATATGGAATCCTCAACAATGGGTGTCCAAAAAGGTTAACCACTTGCCATGTCTTCCTGAAAAGATAGACTTATACTGCTTCATCTCCATCCTCTTACTGATTACTGTCCTCATAGATCTAAGGAAGTTAGTGGTCCCTGAGTGCACTTCCATTATAAAAAGTTTGATTAACACCTAGCATTACATAGACAAAGATCTCTTTAAACACCAGACAGAGGTAATTAAAGATTGGACATCTTGGCAGGACTGTTCATGGAACTCTTCTAGAGAATATAAAGACTTTTTTTTTTAAAGCTGGTGGATATCGAATTTGCCCTCCTCCCTTGCACGTGTCTCCATTGCTTCTAAGAGTCTTTTTTGTTCTCTATCCCGGTTCCCACATTGAACTTTTACCCATTCTGTCTAAATAACAGATGTTCTTCCTTGGCCTCTCTGTGTTTCCAGTGGCAGGATGAATCTACACATCCTTCACAAATTGTTTTATGAGAAATGTATAGAATGAAAATACATAGAGTTGAAGACTTTCACGTATTCCTTTTAATAAAAATAAAACCAGGCTGGGTGTGGTGACTGATGCCTATAATACCAGCACTTTGGGAGGCTGAGGCAGGAGTATCATCTGAGGTCAAGAGTTTGAGACCAACTTGACCAACGTGGTGAAACCCCAACACTACTAAAAATGCAAAAATTAGCCAGGCCTGGTGGCTTAGGCCTGTAATCCCAGCTATTCAAAAGTCTTAGGCATGAGAATTGCTTGAACCCAGGAGTCAGAGGCTGCAATGAGTTGAGATCCACTATTTTACCCGACACAGAGCTTCCCTCAATGGAACAGAGATTAGTTGTGAATTTAGGGAATTGTAGGAATTAGGAAAACAATGAAAGTTCTTTTGCATATATCTATACATACATATAATTTATATAATCTAAGTGTGTGTATGTATGTGTATATGCTACCATACATATGTTTTCCTCTTAAGTGAACTCCTAATTTACTATGGTACATTGAAGATATCAACATTATTTTACTATCTTCTCCTTTGACACCACTAAAAAATATTTTCAAATACATCTACATAGATGGAGAGAACTGGAGGAAACAACAATAAAATATTGGAATCTTGTAAGACTGTAGATAGGTGGGAACTGACTTAGTGACACTGAGCAAGCTGAATCCCAACTTTCTGGTTAGTAAAGCTGCAGACCTTATTTATGCACAGTTTCCTCAGATAAATTAGCAATATCAAGTACCATAGGAAATGAAAATGACAGCAATTACTGAAATATGGAGGCCTGTTGAAAATAATTGCAAAGTCAATAAACTGCCAGATACCCTGCATTATGCAACCCTGGTAGAAACCTGGAGGTTTATTCTTTCAGGACACAGTTAAACTATATGGAATCTGGAGAATACTAGAAACTGAATGCCATAAAAATCAGCCCTCTACTAGAGTGCATTCCACACCAGAACCCGCAGGAATGTTGAAAGCCATAATCTTAGTCATCCGGCAGATTATTCAGACTCTTTGAAGAATTTTTTATGTAAAATTGGGAGTTCCCTAAAAATGATTCACCCAGGTGACTCGGAGGAAATTTGATGTTTCAAAAACTTTACTCAGTGCTCAGAAATTCTAAGTCAGATTTCTGATGTCCTTTTCTTAATCAGGAACAAAAAGCCAGCATTAACTGAGCATGTGAGTAAGCCCTCGAACATGAAAGATAAGACCAAAATAAACATACAGATTTAAACAATTGAAATGTGTCAATGCAGGGAGAAAAATACTGTAAAAGCCAAACAGGACAAAACCTGTAACTTATATCCTCAGATAAATCAGATAATAGCCAATCTATGAAATAAAAACAGAAAGAAATTTTATAAAAACCAATAATATAACAGATAGGAGAAAAAATGTAAAAATCATAGATACCACTTCCAGAATTCCAAAGTCCAAATAATAGAAGGTCCAGATGGAGAGGGAAGGAAAACAGATGGTGGGAAATAATTAATATAATTATTAAAATATTTCCCAGAACTGAAGGACATGAATTGCCAACGTGAGAGACTTCACCCAGTGCCCAGTAAAATGAATGAGAATAGACACATACCATGACACACTGTAAAATTTTAAAATATTGCAGACAAAAAGAATTTGCTGTAAGCCTCCAGAAAGAAAAATAAAGAGCTCTATCATACAAAATGGATTAGGAATTAGATTTGATTCTGACTTCTCAGGAGCAACAGGGAAGTCTAGAAGGCCCTAGAGCAGTACACAAATCTGAGGGAAAGAACGCTGTGCTGATTATGACCTTAACCTTGCTCTCCTTTTCATGCCCTGATTCTGAGTCAGCCACAGATACATTTTTCTCCTCAAAGAGATATTTCTGCTTTGGCATGCTCCTGAGCACTGGAGCTAAGCAATGACAAACTTAGAAGCCAAAGATCAGCATCTCTCCTTCTCCCCATATACATGCTATACTTTTCAGTGTCTGGTCCACAATTCAGCCCTGCCTGTTGCCCTACTTTTTGAAAAATTCCTGAACTTTAAGGTATCCTAATGATGTTTTCCTCTGACATCATCTCACCTTTCTACCAACATGCCCAGTTTCTTTGTCTAATTTCCATTCATCATATAGGTCTCATCTTACATGATTTGTCATTTAAGAGACCTTTCTTTATACTTTTCCTTTCTGTGCTTCTTTATACCGCTTTAATATTAAGTGGATCACTCTCAACACCATGTTGATATCAATCCATCCATATCAATGCACTTTTGTAGAACTCTGTGTTCTTTCTGCATAACACCTAAAACATTGTAAGTAGAGCTACTAATTTAAATATTTGTTTACTATTGACACTCAATAAACCTTTGTTCCAAGAGAGCAAAAGTTCTGTCTTTTTGTTCAAAAACTATCATCAAGAACTAGCAGAGTCTCTGGTGATCTTGATAAGGGCATAAGTGAATACTTCATATACCAATTTACTTATTTTATTAAAAACAATAAAAATGTATTATCAAATTATACTACAATTTAAAATATTATACCGTTTTATATATGTATGCCATTTAAAAAATTATATGTAAACATATAGGTAGATATGGATATTCATAAAAAAATGATTCTCTTAAAATACCAAAAATTGCGCAGAAAATTGTTTCTATGTGAAATATTTTGTAAAAAATATGTCATATGAAAGACTGGTGTATACCTTCATCTTTTGCGTATGATGGTTAGTTAAAATAGATACAATTAGGAGGTTGGAATAGTAAAATTTCCAATACTGAAATATAGTAAGCTGGTCAAATGATATTTTATACAATTGGGATCATAAAGAAATATTGAACTGTATATTATGTATCAAAATGATTGCCTTTGATTTCAACTTTATCAGAGCACTTGGTTATAAGATCCTTTTAATAATTTCATAGCTGTATTCTTATGAATAAGCATTATCTTCATTTTAAACTTTTCTGTATGGGGAACTGGCTATCCTTAATTTATACTTAAACTTGAGGTTTATTTTTTTAATTGGTGACATAAGGCATGGTATAGGTTTTCAGCATCTAATGTTAGCTTATTAATCAATAATTTAAAAATCACATTTGTTGCTTTAGTCCTCAGCTAAGAGGGCAATTAGCATAAACATATATTTAGAAAAAAATGTAGTCACAGAGAAAGAGAATGGCATTGAGTATAGTACATCACTTTTCTAGTTTTAACTGATACCATTAGTTACACCATCACTTTTAACTGATACCATTAGTTACACCATACAAGAAATGTGAAAGACATTGATAAAGTATTTTTACATTGTGCTAAGTGCCACTATTTTCTATATTATCAAAAAAACTATAAAAACATTCAATAGTAAGAAAGATTCATTTAAAAAACAAGCTTCTCTGATTTGCTTAGAATAAATAATTTAAGAATCCATGTATTAAATTGGAACAGTGAACAAAAATATGAGTTGTTAAAATGTATGTTTTTGCTTATATTACATTACTATGACTTGAAATTATATTGACATATTTGTAAATATAAGAACTTTCTTTTTACTCTCTTTTTTGAATATTTTTCTTTAAGTCCCAAATAATTAAAATAAGATTTATTTCTGTTTTAAGGTTATCTAGGCCATGATTTTAGTGTTTTCTTCTTGATAACCTTTAGCTGATTCTCATGTACTTTGGAATCAGGCTCATTAAGCTGGTTGACACATTTCATAACTCAGGCTTGAAAATGATCAAATAATGAGGACTATAGAGGAGTTGATTTTTGTTACAAAAGGGCAAAGTATAGCAATTCTTATTACCAGTTCAGAGAGTTTAGCTCCATTGGATAGAAAATAAAGTGTCATTCTGAATAACTGAACAAGCATGAGGATAACAGTGAATCAAAAAGGTTTATTTTAAAGCTATGTCCAAAATGAGATCAGCGGTATTAGTATAGGATATAGCTCCATGGGCCTATCTTACCACAGAAACACCAAAAAGTCAAGCATAAACTGTTCAGAATCATCTTTAAATAGCTCCAAAAAACAGCCAAAAATGCTAACAAACTAAAAGAATGCTAAACCAAGAAAAAGGCAAATTAAAAATGGTAGAAAAACTTTGCTACATTTTTACTTACCTCAGTACTCCCCCTTTCTCAGCTCAGCAATGGTGCTAAAAATATGAGTCCATGATTTTAGAAACTCTGGCTCTTACAATAGTTGGAAAATTATTACCAGTTATTGAAAGAGCCAGAATTTCTTAAAACTTCTATCCTCTAATAAAGTTTTCAATAATTGAGAATTATTTTCAGGATTTTAAAAGCAGATTTTAGCAAGCAGAAAACATAATTAGAACATTTGAAGATAAGTCAATTGAAATTATCCAGGTTGTTGAGCAAAAATTTTTAAAAATTGAGAAAAATGAACAAGCTTTATGAGATCTGTTGAATGCCATCAAAATACTCGACCTGCATAATGGTAGTCCCAGAATAAGAGAGAGAAAAAGAGGGGGAAATTTTTGAAAAATAACAAGCAAAATCTCCCCAAATTTGATAAAATACATGAATTTACATATCCAATGAACTTTAAGAAGGACACAAAAATATCTGTACTGAGCCCAATTATAACAAACTTTTCACAAAGCAAGAATCTTGAAAGCAGAGAGAAACAACTTGCCATATAAAAGAAAAATTCAATACAAATAACAGCTGATTTTTAAACAGAAACCATGGAGGCCAGAAGGTAGTGGGAAGCTAAGTTTAAAGTACTGATATAAAAATAGTGTCCACCAATAATTCTATATTTGATAAAACTACTTTTGCAAATGAAATAGAAAGGAAACATTTTCAGATAAAGGCTGTGGGAGTTTGATGCTAGTGGATCTCCCCTCCAGGAAGTACTAAATGGAGACTTTGTGCCAGAAATAAAGGAACTCTAGACAATTACTCTAAGCAACATGAAAAAAGAAAGAAAAAAAAAAAGAAACACTGGTAGAGGTAACTGCAGAGGTAAATACAAAGCCAGTATTGTTGTGCTGAGAGTAGTAACTCCTTTTTATTTTTCATTACATCTTAAGGAAAAGCAAAACCCAACAACTGTCAATCTATATTAATGTGCACCCAATGTATAAAGATGTAATTTGTGAAAACACATAAAAAGAGAGGAATTTACTTGTAAGAAAAATATGTTTTGGCATACACTTAAGGCTATGATAATATTAATTCAATTGGATTGTTATAAATGTAAGAGTTTAATTATAAAATTTGGGGGAAGCACCAAGAAACTATCCAAAAATATAAATAAAAGGAAATGAGAAACAAATGAAAATAGTACACTATAAGCTTAATTGAACACAAAATAAGGCAATAATGGAGAAAATTGAAGAACAAAAAATATGTAAGATGTATGAAAAATAGGGAAGTATGCTATAATATTATCTATCAGAGAGTTGTAAAGATAAACTGGGTAGAAAATTGTATTATAAAAAGTTGTTATATAAATACACACACACATACGCACACATATTTGAGATGGAGTTTCCCTCTTGTCCTTGAGGCTGGAGTGCAGTGGCATGATCTCAGCTCACTGCAACCTTTGCCTCCCAGGTTCAAGCAATTCTCCTGCCTCAGCCTCCAGAGTAGCTGGGATTATAGGCATATGTCACCACATCTGGCTAATTTTTTGTATTTTTAGTAGAGACAGGGTTTCACCATGTTGGACAGGCTGGTCTCAAACTCTTTTCTTCTGCTGTCCAGACAAATACTATTTATACGAAAGTTCAGGCTAATCATTTATGAATTAAGCTCCACATGGATCTAACTACAGGTTCTAAAGTTGTTTCTTGAAAACGTGTGTTATATGTTGTGTGCTATAGTTGAGAAATCTATTTATAACTAATTTAGGGATTTACTGCATGTAAGGATTTGATACGTTATCATAGATTTTTTCTAGATCCCTTTATTGAGCTAGCATGAAAGAAGATGTATGTTTACAATAAATGTGATCATATAAAAACAATTACTAGAAGAATCTAAAAATTATCTCTTGGGTACTGTGTTCACTACCAGAATGCAATACACTCATGTAAGTTATCTGCACATGTACACCATGTATCTAAAATAAAAGTTGAAAAAAAGATTTAAAAAATAAAAGCATTTTACTCCCTGTGTATTCTTATCAATGAAATTAGAGAAAACAACATAAACAATATAAAACTATAGTAGATTTCTTCTTGAGGATTTTTAGAATACAGGGGAAGGAAAGAAAACAAATTGCAGTTCTCTAGAAGTTCACATAACTTAAGATCTTTTGTAAGAAAGATGTTCATATCTCATAATAGATAATAATCAGCATCTTCATATAATTTCTATAGTACAGGTATGTCATATGTTAACATGCAAAATTCAGTGGTGAATAATTACTAAAGGAAAAATTACCTAGCTCAAGGGGGAAAAAAGTGTTTAGTTTTGAAGTTTTTCTTGACAAGGAATAAACAATAAAAGCATAAAGGAGCCTGGCACAGAAAGCCATAGTTCAACAAGCCAATACAGCACTGGATAGCAAAGCAAAATTGTTCTATTATAAAGACACATGCACACGTATGTTCATAGTGGCACTGTTTACAATAGCAAAGACCTGGAACCAACCCAAATGTCCATTGGTGATAGACTGGACAAGGAAAATGTGGCACATATACACCACAGAATACTATGCAGCCATAAAAAACGATGAGTTTGTGTCCTTTGTAGGGACATGGATGAATCTGGAAACCATAATTCTTGGCAAACTGACACGAGAACAGAAAATCAAACACCACATGTTCTCACTCATAGGTGGGTGTTGAACAATGAGAACACATGGACACAGGGAGGGGAGCATCACATACTGGGGTCTGTTGGGACTAGGGGAGGGACAGTAGGGGATAGGGAGTTTGGGAGGGATAACATGGGGAGAAATGCCTGATATAGGTGACGGGGATGGAGGCAGCAAACCACATTGCCAAGTATGTACCTATGCAACAATCCTGCACATCCTGCTCATGTCCTAGAACCTAAAGTATAGTTATGTATATATATATATATATATATATATATATATATATATATATATATATATATATATATATATATACACACATATATAAAAAGCAAGAAAAACAAACAGAAACAATAAAAATATCCTACTATATCATGGACAAAAAAAAAGATGTCATACATTTCTAAATGCTGATTTCTATGTTTAGATTGTATCAGCAGAATCAAAAACTTATTTTGGGGGCCCGACACTGTGGATCATGCCTGTAATCCCAACACTTTGGGAGGCTGTGGAGGGCAGATCATTTGAGGTTAGGAGTTTGAGACCAGCCTGACCAACATGGTGAAACTTCGTCTCTACTAAACATGCAAAAAAATTAACCGGGAGTGGTGGCATGTGTCTGTAGTCTCAGCTACTCCAGAGGCTGAGACAGGGTAATCGCTTTAATTTGGGAGGCGGAGGTTTCAGTGAGTTGGAATGGAGCCACTGTACTCCAGCCTGGGCAACAGAGTGAGACTTGGTCTCAAAAAAACTGAAACAAAACAAAACCTATTTTTAACAATTTATTTTTTATAATATATATTATATAAATATATTTTACACATATTTAACCTGATGGATATTTTGTACCTAGAAATCTGTGAAAAGTTTTATTTCCAACTTTTCTCCAAATTATTAAGCTTTACTTTTAATTTTAAAATTAAAGTAAACCATTTGAATCGATTTGAAACCTTTATGGTTTCCGTTTTCAATGCTCATTTACTTGTCTCTCAGTTTGCCATCTTGGGACCAAGTAGGGAAGAAAATGAGAATATTTTTGGAGGTATGTACAAGGCTGGCAGCTTGAAAATTATATGGAAAACTCCCAAACACTCAGTTGCAGGGTTGAGAGAACTAGAACAGCCTGCTCTTTCTGTAGTGTTTACTTGAGAAGATTCTTTTGTTTGTACTTAGGTTAACTTTATTCTATATTGCATGAAATATTTTTGTTGTTGCTATTAAAATAACTCAGCAAAGGCTGAAGTCTTCCGATTAGCGGATCAGTGACAACGTCCTATTCTTTTCTAAAGCGAAATAGTACATTCTATGTAGTTCTAGAATCTGTTGCTGATATAATTCACTCACGGTCAAACAATAGAAGGGCACATTTTAAATCTCTTATATGACGCATAATTCTATCCACATTGTTTTCTCCTTCCCCAATTCCATAAACTACAAAGAGAAATGAGAAAATTCTGGAACAGGATGGCACAAAATTCTTAAGAGTTAGAGTCTGAGAAAACAAAGAAAAGATAAGCTTTCCAAAGAAGGTCTCAAAGAGGAAAAGAGAGAGCCAGGGAAACTGTGAGCGAGAGAGGGAGAGAAAAACAGAGAGTGAGGATGCTCTGAAGACTTTTAAAAATTTGAACAAATGAAAACAGGGAATAAACAATAGAGACAAGGAAGGGTGAGTGGAAGTAAGGGGGTTGATTAAGCGAAGTGGGTTAAAGGGTACAAAGTTACAGTAATAAGGAAGGAATAGGACGGGCATGGTGGCTCACACCTGTAATACCAGCATTTTGGGAGGCTGAGGGAGGTGGAGCCCCTGAGGTCAGGAGTTCTAGATCAACCTGACCAATATGGTGAAATCCCATCTCTACTAAAAATACAAAAATTAGCTGAGCGTGGTGGCATGTGCCTGTAGTCTCAGCTACTCAGGTGGTTGAGACAGGAGAATTGCTTGAACCCGGGAGGTGGAGGTTTCAGTGAGCTGAGATCATGCCACTGCACTCCAGCCTGGGCGACAGAGCGAGACTGTCAAAAAAAAAAAAAAGAAGGACTACATTCAATGTGTGATAGCAGAGTAGGGGGACTACTATACTTAAAAAATGTATTGCACTCAGGTGATGGACACCCTGATGTCAAACTTGATCACTACAAATTTATCTAGATGTAAAAATTTGTCATGTACCCCATGGATTTGCACAAATAAAAAATGAGAATTCTTTAGGAAAGTTTCTTATTATAATTATAAATTTAAATTTTTCTAGTGATCTTTTTCTGGATCTAATACCAACAATACTGCATACACATTTGCATAAAATAACTTATGGTATATATTTCCACAAAAAATAAGAAACAAACTTGTCTGGTTTCTTTATTAACTCACCACATATTTTTTCATGTACACTATAAAGTAAATCATATTTCAGATTTCTTTGTCACAGTAGGTGTAAGTCAGTCTCATTTGTTCGTTCATTAACGTTTTTAAAAAGTGATGATTCTAAATTGTAGAGTCTCCAATCTTTTCTGGTGACTTGTGAACTTTGAGTCACAGTGATTAATTTTGCATCCATTAATTGCTGGATCCATTATTTCTCCCATCTACTTCTATTATTATGGCTTCAGAAGACATAAAGCTTTAACAAAATTATTAAGTTATGTTAAACTCTAGTGAGCAAATGCACATCATTTATGTTATAATGTTTAATATAATTATGTTTGCCATTATACTGAAAGTCATAAATTATTCTTATTCTTATTATTTTGTTTTTGGGGGAAGGATACCATCAAGGCAAATGTGCCTAGGAACTGCAAAGTCATAATCCAGCCCTGATTTCTGTCACCATAGAAACTTTTGTCTGCTTTGAACTTTGTGTTAATGAAATCAGTCATACAGTATGTATTCTTTTGTGTCTGGCACCTTTTCATTCAATATCATGTAATAGCAATCATTCATGTTGCTCTTTCATTTCTCATTGTGAGCTTTATTCCACTGTTGACAACATCAATATCTGCGTACCCATTCTCCTGTTAACAAGTACTTTACTTGTTTACTGCATGGGGATAGTATGAATAAAGCTGCCAGGAACATTCACAGACAAATATTTTTGTGAAAATATGTTTTCATTATTCTTGGATCATAAGATAGATCCATGTTTAATTTTCTGAAACACTGTCAAACTGAAACTTTTATTTAAAGCGGCTTACTATATTACACTCCCACATGTGAGTGCCACCTGTTACATCTTAGACTTGTCATCTCTTTCCATTTTAGCCACCCTAGTGGATGTGGCATGGTATCTTACTGTTGTGTTAATTTTAATTTTCCTGATGAACTATTACACTGAATATCTTTTAATGTAATGATGAACATTCAAATTTTTATTTTCCAAAGTTTCAGTTCAAGTCCCTTTTGTCCAGATTTATTGGGTCAGATATCATTTTATGCTGAATTTTAGAAGTTTGTTACATAGCCATTTGGCAGATATATGTGGTATGTATGTGTATGTGTTTATGTGCATCTTATTCTGTTACTACTTGTGATTTGCCTATGCCTATTAATTACCTCAATAGACCCTTCTGGTGAGCAGAAATGTGGTTTTTAAAGTTCTATCTTTTTTTAATTGATGTTGCTTTTTGTGGGCTGTGTAAGATTTCTCTGCCTATGTCAAAATCATGAAACTAATTTTATGTTTTTTTCTAGAGGCTTTAAGATTCCAGACTTTATGTTTTAGGACTATGATATATCTTGAGTTAATTTTTATTCATGGAGTAAGTTGAAAGGTTGAAATTCTTTTTTTCACCCTATAATCATCTTCCCCAGACATATGTTTTAAATAGCTTCCTTTTCTCATGTGATGGCTTGGTGCATTGGCCCAAAGTTATGAATGTCTAGATTTATTTTCAGATTTCTCATGTTATTTCCCTCACATAAATCTATTTTTTACTACTGTAGCTTTGTAATAAGTTTTGGAGTCAGATAATATAAGGGCTAAATCATTTTCTTTTATTTATTCATTAGATGTTTTTCAGAATACTTTGGGCTAGTCTAGATCTGCTGAATTTCCATGTTTTTCAGAATCATATTGAAAGCTCTACAAAAAAAAAAATCTTCTAGAATTTTGATTGAAATTCAGGTAAATTTATAATCAGTTTGTCACAAAAAGGCAACCTATCAATATTCAGTTTTCAAATTCATGATTTGGTGTGACTTTCTGTTTATTTAGATTTTCTACAGTGATCTTTTCACAGCTTTTCTCAGACTTATATTTAGCTATTTGATGTTAAAGTCATTTTAAGTGTTGTATACCTTATTTTATTTTCTAATCAAGAAAGAAAGAGAATGCTGGGCATGGTGGTTCACAGTTGTAACCCCAGAGCTTTGGAAGGCCAAGATGGAAGAATTGTTTGAGTCCAAAAGTTCAAGGCCAGCCTGGGCAACATAGCAAGACCCTGCCTCTACAGAAACTTTAAAAATAAAAAGAAAGCTGGGTGATGTTGTGTGCACTTATAGTCCCAGCTACTTAACAGGCTGAGGCTGGAGGATCATGAGCCAGGGAGTTTGAGGCTGCAGTGAGCTATGATCACCACTGCACACCAGTGTGTGCAATAGAGCAAGATCTTCTACCTAAAAAATGAAAAAAAAACAAACAAACCAAAATTGTAAAAAAATGATGGAGTTTTTGTAGTGCTACTGGCTCTGTGCAGCTTTTTAAATTTATTGTTATTTTAATAATACTTATAGTGCAAGTCAGGTGGAGAGAAATTTTTTCAGCTCTTGTTGTTCTGAAAGTGTGTGTATGTTTTCATTTCTAATTTCTGAGGGACATTTGCTAACCTTTGAATTCTAGATGAACAGAATTTTTTTCTTTTTCTTTTCTTTTTTTCTT
Source organism: Alouatta palliata (assembly GCA_004027835.1). Taxonomy (NCBI): domain Eukaryota; kingdom Metazoa; phylum Chordata; class Mammalia; order Primates; family Atelidae; genus Alouatta; species Alouatta palliata. Next base: position 5,015 of record PVKV010029580.1, on the reverse strand, counting down.
TTTTTTTTTTTTTTTTTTTTTTTTTTTTTTTTTTTTTTTAACAGAGTCTCACTCACGCCCAGGCTGGAGTGCAATGGTGTGAGCTCAGGTCACTGCAACCTTCACCTCCTGGGTTCAAGACATTCAGCCTCCCCAGTAGCTGGGATTATAGACACCTGCCACCATGCCCGGCTGATCTTTCTATTATTAGTGGAGACAGAGTTTCACCATATTGTCCAGGTTGGTTTTGAACTCCTGACCTCAGGTGATCCACCCACCTCGGCCTCTCAAAATGCTGGGATTATAGGCAGGAGCCACTGTGCCTGGCCAGAAGAACTGAATTTAAATATTAAATTTGTATTCATTTATAATTGATTCTTTAAAAGATCTTATTCTATCACATTCTGACTTCTACTCTTTCTGACAAGAATTTAGCTATTTCTAAAATTATTTTCAGTATGCCCTGTGGCTATTTTCTCTCACAGCTTGTATTAATTTCCCATTGATGCTGTGACAAATTACCACAAATGCAATGGCTTAAAACAGCACACATTTATTCTCCCACAATTCTGGAGGTTAGAAGTCTGAAATGGTCTCACTAGACTGAAATCAAGACATTGGCAGGGCTGTGTTCCTTCTGGGAGGTTCTAGGGGAGAATCTGTTTTGTTGCCTTTTTTTTCAGCTTTCAAAGGCTGCCTGAATTCCTTGGCATGTGGTTCCCTTCTCTGCCTTCAAAGGCAGCAGCACAGCACCTTGAAATACTCTTTTCTTCTCCCTGATTTCATTTTCTCCTTCTTTGGCTGTCACTACCTTCTCTCCCTCTTTCCCTCATAAGGGCCTTTGTAATTATATTGGGCCCACTTGAATAATCCAGAATAATCTCTCCATTTCCATATCCTTCACTTAATCACATCTGCAAAGTTCCTTCAGTCATGTAAGAATTCAGATAGGAACATCTTTGGGAGCTACTATTCAGTCTACCATATGCTTAAAAAATTTTTTTTTCTTTATGTTTGATTATCTTTGGTTTTACTTTAACATACCTGAGTGTGGCTTTCTTTTTTATTTTCCTCTATAGAGGGTTTACTGAACTTCTTGATTCTATGGTTTACTGTATTTTACCAAATTTAAAAAGTTTTGGCAATTATGCCTGCAAGTCTTTTTCCTGCTCTTATCCTTCTTTTCTCCCTTTTGAACTTTAGTTTACATATGGTAGAATATTTCTTTTTGTTCCACAGATTTCAAATGTATTATTTATCGTTATTATTGTTATTTTTTCTGTATGTTTGTTTGTATCTTTTTTATTTATCATTATTTAATTTCAGGGAGTCTTTTCTCTCCTGTATTCATGTTTCCTATAAGACCAAGCTAAGAGATTTTTTTTAATGACATTTTCATTTGGATTTTTAAAAAGTAATTGGAATTCTCTGCTTTAATTCCTCATCCGCTCACTCAAGTTGTTTCTTTTCTATCACATCTTTTAACATATTTATTATAGATATTTAAAATTATCTGACAAATCTAACATCTAAGATATTTCTACATTTGCTTCTATTAATTGTTTTGTCTCCATGATTAGTTAAATGTTATGACTCCTTTGTATGTCTCAACATTAAAAAAAATTAACGAGATAAATAACATTATCTTCAGTGATGGCGCATTCATTCTTTCTTGGGGGCAATCATGTGAGTTTTTGAGTCAATACATCTGTTTTTGAAATAGTTCTGAGCTAGACTACTCATTCAGTTAAAATGAATTCAGTGCTGATGAGGCACATTCTCTTCAGCAGGACCTGGGATCTTAGTACTAAGGATACTCAAAGAATTTCTTTTTGCTTTACAGCACAGCTGCCAACATTCTTTAGAACGTTTTAACATGGGAGCATTAACTCTTAGCCATTTTAGTTCCTGAGCACTTCTATTTGTCTCCACTCTTGTTCCTTATTTGATGGCATTCAGGTGCTCTCTTTTTCTGTCCTGCTGCCATGAGTCTACCCTTTGAAGGACTGTAATTCCAGATTCAGTGAAAGCTTAAAAAGATTTAGGAAAATTCCTCTCGACCTTCCCATCCGGCCCTATCCTTGGGGCTTCAGTGCTTCCTACTCTGGAAAGTTCCAGGTGCCTCCAGGCATCTTTCCAGTTCATCTGCTGTGGCACAATGTGTAGCAGACAGGCCTCCTATCTCCCAGCGATCAGAAGGTTTACTTATCAGGAGTTTTGCTCTCCCTTCAATGTTCTGAAACACACCTCACTGAAGGCCCAGAATGGCTCAGTTTGCCTCCTCTCAAATATCATGCCCTGTTCTCAGCCTAGAACAGGCTCTAAGTGCCTCAGGGAAGCTCTCTCTACCCACTCTTCTACTCTGTCCTTTGGCCTTCTGGCTACAGCTCAGGTCATTCAATGAAGAATATGGAAAGAGTTGTCAGGTAGATACACATCTGCTTGGAGACGGGGGCCCTTTAGGACTCCAAACTATCATGCCAGAAAATATGTGGCCATTATTATTATTGCTGTTGTTATTATTATCATTACTACTTGATATGGTTTGGCTGTGTCCCCACCCAAATGCCATCTTGAATTGTAGCTCCCATAATTCCCACATGTTGTGGGAGAGACCAGTTGGAAGGTAATTGAATCATGGGGCTGGTGTTTTCAGTGCTGTTCTCGTGATAGCAAATAAGGCTTCCAACATCTGATGGTTTTATAAAGGGGAGTTCTCCTGCACATGCTCTCTTGCCTGCTGCCATGTAAGACGTGCCTTTACTCTTCCTTCATCTCCTGCCATGATTGTGAGGCTCCCCAGCCACGTGGAACTGTGAGTCCATTAAACCTCTTTTTCTTTATAAATTACCCAGTTGTGGGTATGTCTTTATTAGCACATAAGAACAGACTAATACACTACTACTACTACTGCTTCTATTTTAATTTTAGCTTATTTCTCTTAATTTTATTCTCTGGTGAATCCCTTCTCCTTCAACTATTCCACCAAGATCAAAAGCAGCCAGAAATCTCTTCTCTACTGAAAAGGGTTTGTCTCTTTAAGGATTTTTGTTCATTAAGGTGTTTTACATCCACAAATCTCTGCTGGGTTTTCTTAACAATCTCTTTTTTCTCATTATTAGAGTAAAAAGTAGCATCATTTTGCAACGTTCTACATCTTAGCAGCAAAAGTTTGTAATGCTTGATGCTAAATACATAGTAACTAATCCTGAACTAAAGATATAGCTTTGAAATTAAACTGATTATTAATATTTAAATTATTTGAGCTATTAAATACATTTTACACAATTATATAACTAAATTTTAAATGTCAAATATCACAATGTATTAAGATCTATTACTTTTGACTAAAAAGCCTTGTAGGATACTTTGCTGCAAAAATTGTTGAAATGTACTTTGAGATTTTTAAAGTTACCTACTTTGTGCATATGAAATTTCATATATTGTTATGTCCTTATATGGAGAAATTTTTGTATGAATATCTTAATATAATTCTCAATTACTAGATAAAAATAGCTTTCCATTTTATGAGAAAGATTTAGATACTACAAACAAATTCGTTAATTTCTTACTCGCTCAAAATATTCTTCAGGGTATCGTGTATTTACTTAGCGATGGTAATGAAAATATAATTCTCTTGATATAACATGATTAAAAATAATCTCTGAAAAAAGAAAGCTTTCCAGAAATATAACTAAGGGAGTTTAAGAGTTTAAGTGGTAAAATAATGGATCTTTCTTTTTAGTGTGACAACATCTGTCTTACCAGCTTTGATCAGACTGTTAGATGTTCTCTTCTCTCTATTTTTGATAGAAAAAACTTTTGACACTTATCAGAGCTATTGACACAATCAATAGCTCTATTTTTGACCTTATAGGAAAAATGTGCCTCAAGGGAATTAGGGATGAAAAGTGAGAGAGAAGATAAAGATCAAGACATGGGAAAGAAAGAAGGTGGAATGTGATGAGGTGGTTTTCAGGTGATCATTATAAACTAATCTGAGTTTAGCAGAAAATAATTTAACTCATCGTATAATAGCAAAATAAATAAATAATACTGCATTTTAGCCAAAGCTTCAAGATATGTCTGAAACTTTTAGTTAAGCTTTAATTTAGATATCAGATAGCTAGTTAAAAAGTGTAAGAAATCATGCCTTCTTTGGATTCACAACGTTGTTATGCAGTGAAGGCACACCACCTGGCTTTGAAAATGAACATGGTTAATGTTTTACCTTAATATTTAAATTCAATAATTAATTAAATGCATTCATTTATTTAACAAATATGTAAAGGATGCCAAAGCATGATGCTAGACTGAAGAAGAGAATAATGATGAGAGTATTAATTGATACTTTTTAGTTTCTATCGGGCCAGGTAAATGAAATCTCAACATTAATTGCTTCTGAAATTATCATTATGTAACTCAAATTTAGTCATCATAGTCACAACTTTAAGAAATACCATTTTATTCTTAAAAATATAAAATTGTTCAACACCCGCCTATGAGTGAGAATATGTGGTGTTTGATTTTCTGTTCTTGTGTCAGTTTGCTGAGAATGATGGTTTCCAGGTTCATCCATGTCCCTACAAAGGATGCGAACATGGACACAGGGAGGGGAGCATCTCACTCTGGGGTCATTTGGGGGGAAAAAGGGGAGGGACAGCGGGGGGTGGGGAGTTGGGGAGGGATAGCATGGGGAGAAATACCAGATATATGTGGGAGTCACTCCAGCGTAGAGACCCCCAAGAGTGTCTCCGCCATAATGGAGTTAGACCCCAGAAGCATTTCCCCCCCCTGGAGGCAGTCGAGCTATGGGAAAGTAGGAACTAAGGATGAGGAAATAAAGTAAAAGAACTATTTTGACCTCCTAGTTGCTTACACAATGGCCTGGTGACGGTTATGTGGTGTTACTAAGACACTGTGTTTTATCTTGGTTCCTGCCTTGGATTTGTTTTATGACTCTATTTACCAGGTACTGCTTGAACCCTGTGATTAATAATGTGATTCTTTAAGATGACTGCTCTTGAAATTTATGG
>PVKV010029579.1:0-23399 GCA_004027835.1 Alouatta palliata | reverse complement strand
TAGACTGCAAAAATTTTTTCCCATTCTGTTGGTTGCCGATTCACTCTAACGACTGTTTCTTTTGCTGTGCAGAAGCTGTGGAGTTTGATTAGGTCCCATTTGTCTATTTTGGCTTTTGTTGCCAATGCTTTTGGTGTTTTGGTCATGAAGTCCTTGCCTACGCCTATGTCCTGAATGGTTTTGCCTAGATTTTCTTCTAAGACAAGTTTACTTCAAAGCACTTTCGCTGTAAGGGTTAAGTCATGTCCTTATTATGTCAGCTTGTGGTTGACTGGGCCCTTTCTAACTGGTTGTTGTAAATATCCTCTTTTTAGGAAAAACTAACCTGTTTGGGGATTTCCTTGCTTCCTTAAAGTTTCAATTTGATTATGTAGCACTTAGCATGAATGACTCCATTTCAGTTTGGTCTGTTGGGACCTGGTGCAAGAGCTCAGTCTAAAACAATAGCCTCCCAGAAATTTTATTTAATAAAGGATACTTGAGAAATGGATGCCTACATCCAGGAAACTGAGGGATTGGGGAAAGGGTAATAGAGGGAGACATTTCACTGCATAGCCTTTAACACCTTCTAAATTTTATACCACATTCATTTGTCACCTATTCCACATATCTAATCATGTCCTAAAATGCTTCCTCTTACAGCAGCAGGAAAAAAAAACACACACACACACACACACACACTAAAAAATGAGGTTTGGGCCAGGTGCAGTGGCTGACGCCTGTAATCCCAGCACTTTGGGAGGCTGAGGTGGGTGGATCACCTGAGGTCAGAAGTTCAAGACCAGCCTGACCAACATGGTGAAACCCCATCTCTCCTAAAAATACAGAATTAGCCAGGCATGGTGGTACATGCCTTAATCCCAGCTACCCAGGAGGCTGAGGCAGGAGAATCACTTGAATCCAGGAGGCAGAGGTTGCAGCGAGCCAAGATCATGCCATTGCACTCCAGCCTGGGCAGAGAAACTCCATCTCAAAAAAAAAAAAAAAAAGGTTTGTTTTAAAAGCAAAATTGTAACTCAAGGCACAAAGTGAAAACTTGATGTATATATATATATTTACATACCACGAAAGGCACTTTGTCTTTAATTCTCCATATATTTTAGTTCTTCTTCTTCTTTTCTTTTTTTGACTAACTTATATTGTCACAATTCTTATTTACACCTTTCTGGTACCATCAAACTGATAAATTATGGTTGATTTCATTGTGCTTCAATCTTGTTTACATCTGATTTTGAGTCACAGAACTGCAGAATTCAAAGGGAGCTTAAATGTCATTGTGTAAGTGTTCCTTGGGTCATGGCTGACAAAGCTGAGGCCCTTATACTGTCATCACAGCAGAGACACACTCCAGGGAGCCTTTTGCAGAATAGTAAAACCTGCCTGGTTTTTGTTGTGTGTGTGTTTTGTTTTCTTCTTTTACTTTCAATGCAAGTGTTGAAGATAAGTGAAAGTACCCACTCTATTGCATAACCCAGTGACAGCCTTTGTCCTCCCCGGTGCTACCCTTAGGGGAAGACTCAGTGCTTCTCTTTATTTATCAAAAGAAAGTTCATTCTACAAGGCACTAGAGGGAAGATTTTGTAGGGAAGATGGATTGCAGGGTTACATCATATAACCCACAGTAAAATTTAATAAAAGTCCCCGTTAAACAGTTTTGTCCTTCCCAAAAGTTCATCTTTGAACATCAGCTGCCCCCTCTCCCTTATAATCCTTTTTTTCAGGCAGGCCTGCCTGGTTACTTACAATCAGGTTCCCAGCCTCGGGGATCTTATCTCCAAACTCCTAAATCACTCCTTTTTCTCCTGCAGAGTAATTTAGCTCTCCCCTGGTTTCTTCAATTTTGTATCTTCACACCTGAAATTCCGTTCATCTAATAATCTACTCCCGTTAGAAGAAAGTATGTAATCCACAAAAATTTTAAAGCATTGGTTTTAAAATTTGTTTATTTATTTAGGCTGGGGACGGTGGCTCATGCCTATAATCCCAGCACTTTGGGAGGCGGAGGCTGAGGCAGGCAGATCACCTGAGGTCAGGAGTTCGAGACCAGCCTGGCCAACATGGTGAAACCCCATCTCTACTAAAAATACAAAAATTATCCAGGCATGGAGGCAGACACCTGTAATCTCAGCTACTTGGGATGCCAAGGCAGGAGAATCACTTGAACCTGGGAGGTGGAGGTTGCAGTGAGCCAAGATTGTGCCACTGCACTCCAGCCTGGAGAAGAGCAAAACTCCGTCTGAAAAATACAAAACAAACAAAAAAAGTATTTATTTATTTTAAGCCTAGTCAAGTGGAAGCAGTAGCAGTAGAGAGGAAGAAAGAAGTCTGTAACTGGTTGTGATTGATTAGTTGTAAACACCACTGCACAGCCTAAAAATATTTGTCTCAAAATAATTTTTTCTTCCTGTCACATTACAAGAAAGCAACAATAAGTAAGCACAGAAGCCTGGGTTGATACAGTTTAGGACATTTGGTATCATAAAACCCCAGAATGTTAGATCTATAAAGGCCCTGACTCAACAGATGAAGAAACTGAGATCCAGAATAATATCCTGTTTCCTGTTAGTTGTCCTTCAGAATCTGTTTTCGCTTTTTTTTTTCTTTTTTCAGATAGAATCTTACTCTGTCGCCAGGCTGGAGTGCAGTGGTACGATCTCAGCTGACTGCAACCTCCACCTCCCCGGTTCAAGTGATTCTCCTGCCTCAGCCTCCCGAGCAGCTGGGATTACAGATACCTGCCACTGCCCCCAGCTAATTTTTGTGTTTTTAGTGGAAACAGGGTTTCACTGTATTGGCCAGGATGGTTTCGATCTCCTGACCTCGTGATCCACTTCCCTGTGCCTCCCAAAGTGCTGGGATTGTAGGCGTGAGCCACCACGTCTGGTCAGAGAATCTATTTTCTCTTCTCCTACAGTGATAGATTTATAGCTTGGTGTGGCCGTGACTAAATTCTTACCAGTGGAATGGAGACACAGGTAATTTGTGCAGATTCCAAGTCACTTATTTAAAAAGAAATTGTCGACCGGGCACGGTGGCTCATGCCTGTAATCCCAGCACTTTGGGAGGTGGATCACGAGGTCAGGAGTTCAAGACCAGCCTGACCAATATGGTGAAAACTCGTTTCTACTAAAAATACAAAAATTAGCTGGGTGTGGTGGCACACGTTTGTAATCCCAGCTACTCAGGAGGCTGAGGCAGGAGAATTGCCTGAACCTGGGAGGTGGAGGTTGCAGTGAGCCAAGATCATGCCACTGCACTCTAGCCTTGGCGACAGAGTGAGACTTTGTCTCAAAAAAAAAAAAAAAAAAAAAAGAGGAAGTTGTTGGCTGGGCACAGTGGCTTGCACTGTAATCTCAGCACTCTGGGAGGCTGAGGCAGGTGGATCACTTGCAGTCAGGAGTTCAAGACCAGCCTGGCCAACGTGCTGAAACCCCATCTCTATTAAAAAAACAACAACAAAAATTAGCCGGGTGTGGTGGTACGCACCTGTGGTCCCAGCTACTTGGGAGGCTGAGGCATGAGACTCGCTTGAACCCAGGAGGTGGAGGTTGCAGTGAGCTGAGATCACGCCACTGCACTCCAGCCTGGGTGACAGAGCGAGACCCTGTCTCAAGAAAAATAAAAATAAAAAAATTTTTAAAAGGAAGTTGCTTGTTCTTCGTCTCTTTCCCCCATTCTCTTGAACAATAATTCAGGCTTGATAGCAACACATCTTGCTATTCTAAGTGTGCTCCACGTGTGAGTGGCATCAGCATCGCCTAAGAACTTGTTAGAAAGGTGGAATCATAGGCTTCACTCCAGACATACTGAATCAGAGTCTGCAGTTTAACAAGTTACTCATGTGATTCACATTCATACTAAAGTCAGAGAAGAACTGATTTAGAAAATAGCAGAGCCATGAGATGGAGTCAGCGTTTCTGATTGTCACGAGCTGAACTACACTGACAACTTGGATCACTTACTTTTTTCCCCCTCAATTTCAATGTTGATAAAATACATATAACACGAAGTTTACCACCTTAACCATTTTGAAGTGTACTGTTCAGTGATATTAAGTACCTTGCAATCATCACCACTATCCATTGCTTGAAGTCTTAAAACTCTATACCCATTAAACACCTCGACACCTGCCCCTCCCACCAGCCCCAGGCAACCACTGTTCTACTTTCTCTTGGACCCATCTACTTTTGGATTGTTGAGAGTGAGAGCGAGAGCATGAGTGACAGCATGAGTAAGAACGAGAGAGAGAGAGAGAGAGAGAGAGAGAGAGAGAGAGAGAGAGAGAGAGAGAGACTTAAGCCACTGTATTTTGGGATGTACTTCTCAGATTTCCCCTTTTTAGGACCTAACTACTCATTTTCTCAGCTACTGAGAGTGTTGGCAAATGGCAGACTAAGCTGAGTTCCTCTTCAGAAATTGCCCTTGGCTGAAGAGAGATACCTAATCCGAAGTCTTTCCACAGTCAGCCAGTCCACATCCAATGGGTGCAGGGGCCAATGCAAGTATGAATAATAGTTGCCTGACCCCAATTTGGGTTAATGCCAAGGGATCCTTCCAGCTACAGAATTTCTCTTGAGTTATTGTGATTGCATCACAGTTCAACGTTTTCCTCTGCCTTATTCTTCGTTTTCCTTCTTCACAGATTGATCTGGTGAATTGATCCTCAATAAACATCATTTTGTATCCTTGGCCTAGGCATAAGAGGTGTACTAGTGGGGAAGGCCGTGACCCTCGAACTCTCCCCTATGAAGCCCCAGCCCCAGCCCCGGCCTGCCAAGATAGTAAATTTAAAAATCATATAAATTTGGGGGGTAATAACAGAGATTGGTGCTTTTTATATAAAACCTAAAGGGTGCAGTGGCCATGGTCCCTAAAATATCTCCATTTCTGAAAACCTGCCAAAACGTCTTCCAAAGTGACTGTATCATTTTGTATTCCCGTAAGAGTTCCAGCTTATTGGTTAAAAAAAAAATTGCAGTCATTGGAATAGGTGTGTAGTTGTACCTCATCATAGTTTTAAGTTGCATTTTTTTCTTCTTTCTTTTCTGTTTTTTTTTTTTTTTTTTGAGATGGGGGTCTCACTCCGTCACCCAAGCTGGAATACAGTGGTGCAATCTCGGCTCACTGATACCTGTGCCTCCTGGGCTCACGTGATCCCCCACCTCAGCCTCCCAAGTAGCTAAAATGACAGGAACTTACCAGCACATCCAGCTAATTTTTTTGTATTTTTGGTACAGATGGGGTTTCACCGTGTTGCCCAGGCTAGTCTCCAACTCCTGAGCTCAAGTGATCTGCCTGCCTTGGCCTCCCAAAGTGCTGGGATTACAGGTGGAAGCCACTGAGCTCGGCCTAAGTTGCATTTCTTTAATAACTAATAATGTTGAACATCTTTTCATGTTTGTTTGTTTGTTCATTTGAGACAGAGTTTCCCTCTTGTTGCCCAGACCGGAGTGCAATGGTGCCATCTCAGCTCATTGCAACCTCTGCCTCCTGGGTTCAAGCTATTCCATTGCCTCAGCCTCTGGAGTAGCTGGGATTACAGGTGCCCACCACCATACCTGGCTAATTTTTTGTTTTTAGTAAGATGGGGTTTCACCATGTTGGCCAGGCTGGTCTCTAAGTGATCCACCTGCCTTGGCCTCTCAAAATGCTGGGATTACAGGCATGAGCCACCATACCTGGCCTTCATCTTCTTATCCTCCATCTGTTTTATTACTTAATAAAGTGTTCAATTCTTTTGCCCATTGAAAAAATTGAATTGTTTTCTTTTTTGAGACAGAGTCTTGCTTCGTCACGCAGGCTGGAGTGCAGTGGCGAGATCTCAGCTCGCTGCAACCTCTGCTTCCCAGATTTAAGCAATTCTCCTGTCTCAGCCTCTTGAGTAGCTGGGAATACAGGCGCACACCACCATGCCTGGCTAATTTTCATATTTATAGTAGAGATGGGGGTTTTACCATATTGGTCAGGCTGGTCTTGAATTCCTGATATCAGGTGATCCACCCACCTCAGCCTCGGAAAGTACTGGGATTACAGGAGTGAGCCACTGCGCCTAGCCTGTTTGTTTTCTTATTAAGTTTTAAGAGTTCTTTGTGCATTTTGGATACACATTCTTCCTCAGATACGTGTCTTGCAAATATTTTTTCCCAATCTGTGACTTGTCTTTTCATTTTTTAATGGTGTCTTTTGCAAAGCAAAAGTTTTCAATTTTAATGAAATTCAACTCAACAATTTTTTTATTTCATGGATTATGCTTTTGGTGTTGTATCTAAAAACTTATTGCCAGCTGGGCGTGGTGGTGCATGCCTGTAATCCCAGCACTTTGGGAGGCTGAGGTGGGTGGATCACCTGAGGTCAGTTCACGACCAACCTGACTAACATGGTGAAACCCCGTCTCTACTAAATACAAAAGAATTAGCTGGGCATGGTGGTGTATGCCTGTAGTTTAAGGTACTTGGGAGGCTGAGGCAGGAGAATCACTTGAACCTGGGAGGCGGAGGCTGCAGTGAGCTGATATCTCGCCACTATTCTCCAGCCTGGGCAATTCAGTGAGACCCCACCTCAAAAAAAAAAAAAAGAAAGAAAAGAAAAAAAAGAATCATTTTGTCAATCTCTGCATAATAGTTTGCTGGGATTTTGACTGGAATTGCACTGAATCTATAAATGAGGTTGGGAAGAACTGACATCTTAATGATATTGTCTTCCAATCCTTGAACATGGAATATCTTTCTATATATTTAAGTCATCTTTGATTTCTTTCATCAGAATTTTGTAGTTTTTTACATAGAGACCCTGCACATATTTTATTAATTTATACCTAAGTATTTTAAATTTTTGTGCTATTGTAAATAATATTATTTTTAAAATTTCAAATTCCAATTCTTCACTGCTTGTACATACAGGAAATCAGTTTAAAAAAATTCAAAAGAGTGAAACTTTCATTTACTCATTCATCTTTTCATTCATTCAACTGACACTTACTGAGCACTTGCTCAGTGCCAGCACTATATTTGTTTCCAGTATGATACAATTATGAAATAAGGACAGACTCTGTGCTGGGCACAGGCTCTTGCCTGTAATCCCAGCACTTTGGGAGGCCGAGGTGGGTGGATCACTTGAGGTCAAGAGCTCGAGATCAACCTCGCCAATATGGTGAAACCTCATCTCTACTAAAACTGCAAAAATTAGCTAAGTGTGTTGGTGTGCACTTGTAATTCCAGCTATTCGGGGGGCTGAGGTACAAGAATCACTTGAATCTGGGAGGCAGAGGTTGCAGTGAGCTTGAGATCATGCCCCTGCATTGTAGCCTGGGTGACAGAGTGAGACTTTGTCTCGAAAATAAAAAAAGGGGCAAACTCCGCCCCAGAGTACATACAAAGGCACCCTATCATGAGTGACAAAGCAAAGCATCTTTTGAGAATGCATATGTTTGGGGTAAGGATGGAGGAGTTGGGGGAAATCCATGGATTATTACCATAAAAACCTAATAACCATATAGAAGATGACTTCAGCCAATGCTGTTCCAGCTTTTACCCCTAAGACGTATAGCTCTGATGGTCTGAGAGAAAGATGAAGGTAGGAAGGAAAAGGAGGTAGAATAGGCTACAGAACATCCAAGAGCTAGGAATCTGTCACAGAGTTTATCCTAAACATTCATGAACATTTTGTATTCTATGCCTCCATATTTGTTATGAAATTAAGATATTTTAAATCACTCACCATTCAGAAAAATTGAGAGTTCCAGAAAATATTCCCTATTGCTTTTCCATGATACCACTGCCTTTTTCAAAGGATATGACTGTTAAGTGGCCAGCTGACTCTCCAGTCTGAGAAGCATGAGGCTCATAGCAGGCCACCAGCACTGAGATTCACCTAAGGAGCTGGTAAATAATGGTGCCCCTTTTAAGTTGCTATACAGTCAACGGTTGGAGCAGGAATTCACTTGGAAGGGAAAGAGAAGCCAAGCATGCTAGCTTAGTTGGGATATGAAAGGGAGGGGCACTCTTAAGTGAGAGGTGACACAGCCTTCCAGGACAGCCCCACGTGCCCATGTCAGGCTCCCCAGGAGAGTGATCTGGAATAAAAACCAAATTAAAAAAAAACCAGCTGCTGCCTCCTTTGAAGCCCTACAGGAAACTGGAAGCAGAGGCTGCCCTGCTTTCCTGAGGAGCAGTCGTGACCATGGAAATGAGGCAGGGAGGGCAGATGGCTGGGGCTGAGGAGGGACAAACACCACCAGCAAGGTGGCTCAGCAGTCCCTAGAACCAGAACACAGACATTGCCAGGTGATGGAGGGGAGGGTGGAGGCTGAAATTCCAGCAATTTTACTGCTGGGCCCTGAGCAAGTACATAGTTCCAATGCACTCCCAGCTAAGGGATATAGTGAGCTGGTGAGGTAAGGCCAAGAGCCGAAGCTATTTGCATCAGCCACTCACTCTCTGTGTGATCTGGGACAAATGACTTTATCTTGCTGATCCTATTTCCTCATTTATAAATTGGTGATAAATGGTGTAAAACGATTATTGTAGAGACTTAAGTAAATAATTTCTGGGAAATTTTGAGTGTGCTTTCCCTGATATAATAAAAGCATATATAACAATAACATTTTCATTAAAACTGTAGTTCTCAGCTGGGAGTGGTGGCTCACACCTGTAATCCCAGCACTTTGGGAGGCTGAGGTGGACAGATCACCTGATGTCAGGAGTTTGAGACCAGTCTGGCCAATATGGTGAAATCCCGTCTCTACTAAAAATATAAAAATTAGCTGGGAGTAGTGGCAGATGCCTGTAGTCCTAGGTACTTGGGAGGTTGAGGCAGGAGAATTGCTTGAACCTGGGAGGCAGAGATGCAGTGAGCCAAGATCGTGCCACTGCACTCCAGCCTGGGCGACAGAGTGAAATTCTGTCTCAAAAACAAAACAAAACAACAACATTTTCATTCAAACTGTGGTTCTCATGCCAATGCACGCCAGCCTGGGCAACAAGAGGGAAACTCCGTCTCCAACCAAAAAAAAAGAAAGAAAAATCTTCCCTAAAATTTATGGGAAATATCTAAGCACCCCAAACAGTAAAATAATCTTGAAAAAGAACAAAAAAGTTGGAGGTCACACTTTATGATTTCAAACTCATTACAAATCTACAGTAATCAAAATAGTTTGGAGTTGGCTTGAAGACAAACAGGCCAATGGAACAGAATAGAGAGCCCAGAACAAAACCCTCACATATATGGTCAAATTATTTTTGACAACAGTGTCAAGACCAGTCAATGGGGAAAAGGGCAGTCTCTTCAACAAATGGTTTTTCACTGAATATCCACAACCAAAAGAATCAAGTTGTACTCTTACCTAACATCATATACCAAAATTAACTAAAACAGATCAAAGACCTAAATATAAGAGCTAAAACTATATAACTTATAAAGGAAAATGTAAGACAAAAGTTTCATGACATTGGACTTAGCAATGATTTGTTGAATATGACACCAAAAGCATAGGCAACATAGGTAAAAGTGAATAAACTGGACTATATCAGAAATGTAAACTTTTGTGGATCAGAGGATATAGTTAAGAGAGTAAAGACAGCCTATGAGATGGGAGAAAATATTTGCAAATCATATAACCTGATAAGGGGATAATATCCAGAATATATAAAGAACTCCTACAATTCGACAAGAACAACAACAAAAAACAATTTAAAAAGTAGACAAAGGTAGCTAGGCATGGTGGTGCATACCTGTAGTCCTAGCTACTTGGGAGGCTGAAGCAGGAACATAGCTTGTGCCCAGAAGGTTGAGGCTGCAGTGTGCCATGATCGGGTTATTGTACTCAAGCCTGGGTGACAGAGCTCTATCCCCACACCCTCCCCCCTAAAGAAATGGGTAAAGAACTTGAATAGCTATTTCTCCAAAAATACACAAATAACCACTAAGCACATGAAAACATACACACCACTAATCATTAGGAAAATACATATCAAAATCACAATGAGATAGTATCTCAAACCTACAGGGATGGCTATTTTTTTTTTTTTTTTTAAGAGTAGCAAGGCTGATGAGGATGTGGAGAAATTGCTGGTGGAATTGTGAAATAGTGCAGCTACTGTGGAAATCAGTATGGTGGTTCCTCAAAAAAAATTAAAAATAGAACTACATATATGATCTAGCAATCCCACTTCTTGGTGTATATACTCAAAATAATTGAAAGCAAGGTCTCAAAGAGATGTTTGTACACTCATGTCTTAGCATAATTATTCACAATAGTCAAAAGGTGGAAGCAACCGAAGTGTCCATCAGTGGACGGATGGATAAACAAAATAGGATACTCGTATACAATGGATACTCTTCAGCCTTAAAAGGGAAGGGAATTCTGACAGATGATATGACACTGATGAACATTGAGGACATTATGCCCAGTGAAATAAGCCAGTCACAAAAAGACTAATATTGCCTGATTCCACTTATAGGAAGTACCTAGAGTAATCAGATTCACAAAGACAGAAAATAGAATGGTGGTTGCCAAGGCTTGAGTGAAGAGGAGAACAGAGAGTTATTGTTTAATGGAGATAGAGTTTCGGTTTTGCAATATGAAAAGAGTTCTGGATATCAGTTGCACAACACTGGGAACGTGTTTAACATTTATTGAACAATCCACTTCAAAACAGCTAAAATGAGGGTTGGGCACTGTGGCTCATGCCCGTAATCCCAATACTTTGGAAGGCCAAGGTGGGAAGATCATGTGAGCCCAAGAATTCAAGACCAGCCTGGACAACATAGGGAAACCTTCTACCCTACAAAAATGACAAAAATTAGCTGGGCGTGGTTGTTTGTGCCTGTAGTCTTGGCTACTTGGGAGGCTGAGGTGGGAGGACCACTTGAACCTGGGAATTCAAGGCTGCAGTGCCCCTGTACTTCAGACTGCACTCCGGATTGCACCCCTGCACTCCAGACAGGGGACAAGAATGAGAACCTGTTTCAAAAAAAAAAAAAAAAAAAAGACTAAGATAGTAAATTTTATGTTACATGTATTTTTAATCACAATTAAAAATTGTTTCTGAAAATTTAAGAATAGGCCAGGCACAGAGGCTCACACCTGTAATTCCAGCACTTTTGGAGGCTGAGGCCAGAGGATCACTTGAATCCAGGAGTTCAAGACCAGGTTATCCAGGCCTGGGTAACATGGTGAAACCCCATCTCTACAAAACATACAAAAATAAACTGGGTGTGGTGGTGTATGCCTGTGGTCCCAGTTACTTAGGAGGCTGAGGTGGAAGGATTTATTGAGCCAGGAAGGTCAAGGCTACAGTGAGCCATGATCATGCCGTTTCTCTCTAGCCTGGGTGGCAGAACGAATCTCTGTCCCAAAAATAAATAAATAAGTAAATAAGAAAAGTTTAAAATAAGAATAGTCTGGGTGCAGTGGCTCACGCCTGTAATTCCAGCACTTTGGGAGGCTAAGGAAGGCAGATCACTTGAGGTCAGGAGTTTGAGAGCACCCTGGGATACATGGCGAAACCCTGTCTCTACTAAAACTACAAAAATTAGCCAGGAATGGTGGTGGGTACTCCCAGCTACTCGTGAGGCTGAGGCAGGAGAATTGCTTGAACCCAGGAGGCGGAGGTTGCCATGAGCTGAAATTGCACCACTGCACTCCAGTGTGGGTGACAGAGCGAGACTCTATCTCAAAAAATAAATAATAAAAATAATTTAAATGTCTATAAATGGATAAATAAATTATGGTAATCCATACCACAAAATAGTTTGTTGTAGTTACAATTGAATCTGTAAGATTTCTATGTATTAACCTGCAGAGAATCTTTAAGGCACAATAAGGGAAAGACATTTATTACAAAATAAAAAATTTTGAATATATATATGTGTATATGTACATACATACAGAATTCACACCAAACCCTTGAGAAAGATTATTCTCTATAAAGGAGAGAGGGATTTGAAGGTAGATGAAGAGGAATTTTTATATTTTGCTATATATTTTTTCTGTTGTTTGCATTTGCATTTTTACAATAAGAATGTGTTTATGTGATATTTGTCAAAAGATATTTTTATTTATTTGAGACAGAGTCTAACTCTGTTACCCAGGCTGGTGTGTGATGGCGTCATCACTGCTCACTGCAGGTTTGACCTCTCAGGCTCAGGTGATCCTCCCACCTCAGCCTCTCGGGGTAGCTAGCTGGGACTACAGGCATGTGCCACCATGCCTGGCTATTTTTATTTTATTTTATTTTTGGTATGTTTTTGTAGAAATGAAGTCTCACTGTGTTGTCCAGGCTGGTCTCGAATTCCTGGGCTCATGTGATCCACCCACCCCGGCCACCCAAAAGTCTTGGGATTACAGGCATGAGCCACTGCTCCTAGAAAAATATATTTTAAAAAATAAATCAAGATAAAAACATTTTAAACACTAAAGAAATTTTTTAAACTGAAGAAATCAATTGAATGGCTTTAGAAAGGGAGATTAGATTTTTTTTTAAGCAATAACTTTTTTTTTTAAACAGAGACTCTCTTTGTTGCCCAGGATGGAGTGCAATGGTGCCATCTCAGCTCACTGCAATCTCCACCTCCTGGGTTCAAGCAACTCTCTTACCTCAGCCTCCTGAGTAGCTGGGACTGTAGGTGTGCACCACTATGCCTGGCTAATTTTTTTTTTTTTTTTTTTCATGAGACAGAGTTTCACTCTTGTTGCCCAGGCTGGAGTTCAATTGCACAATCTTGGCTCACCACAACCTTTGCCTTCCGGGTTCAAGTGATTCTCCTGCCTCAGCCTCCTGATTACAGGCATGCCACCACGCCTGATTATTTTTTTGTATTTTTAGTAGAGACTGGGTTTCTCCATGTTGGCCAGGCTGCTCTCAAACTCTTGACCTCAGGTGATCCACCCGCCTTGGCCTCCCAAAGTGCTAGGATTATAGGCATGAGCCACCACTCTCAGCCAGCAATAACTTTTCTAAAGGCAATGTTCTGAGGACAAAAATGTATGTTTGGCAGTGCTGGGAACAAAATGTCTTTTATTTTCTTTAATGACTCTTCTAAAAAATGAATATTTTTATAATGCACATTTGGATCTGTCCATGAAATACATTTAAGTGCATACATGTTTATTTTTGAACACTTCAACAATTGCTTATAATTCTCATCAGTTTATAGTATTTTCTCAGCCATTTCAACAAATGAGGCTTTTAATAATCATGAAGTTGATAATATTAAATACCAGCCATTTAATATTTAGTAATCAAGATACATTCTGTTCTGTAAAAATGGTATGGAATGATATCAGTTATAGTACTTTCAGCTGCAGGTAACAGAACACCTAACTAAAGTTTGCTCAAAACAGCGTTTCTAAATGCCCTATTGGCATTTTAGCAGGCTGTTTCACCCGTGGGAGAAGGTTTATCATCCTTGGTCTCAGGTACCAAATGCTACTAACTCCACCCAGTCATTGAATGTGTCAAAGTGTCCCCCACACATTTCCAAATGCCCTTAGTTGTGTAGTACAACCCCTGGTTGGGGACTGCTAGCTTAAATTGTGAAGATATTTATTATTATCATATAACAAGAAGCTTAAGACAAGTGGTTGCAAGGTTTTGGGTTTTTGTTGTTGTTGCTATTTTAGAGACAGGGCTTTGCTCCATTGCCTAGGTTGGAGTGCAGCGGTGCAATCCTAGCTCACTGCAGCCTTGGACTCCTGAGCTCCAGTAATCCTCCCACCTCAGCCTCCCAAGTAGCTAGGACTATAGGCACATGCCACTACACTTGGCTAATTTTTAAAATTTTTTGTAGAGATGGAGTCTTGCTTTGTTGCTTGGGCCAATTTTGAACTCCTGGCCTCAAGTGATCCTCCCACCTTGGCCTCCCAAAGTGCTAGGATTATAGGAATGAGCCATTGTGCCCGGCCTGGTTCCAAGGGTGATGTAGTGACTCAGTGATACCTTAGAGAATCTAGAATTTTTTTGCTCCTTTTGAGCTCAACTACAGTATGTGTTGGTTTTCACCTTCAGCCTAGCTTCTCATGGTAATAAGACGACTGCCTCAGCTCAGGACTGATGTCCTCAAACAGTTGTATCCACAGGCCAAGAAAGGTAAATTCCTCTTCATGAGTTCCTTTTTATCAGGAAGATAAATCTTTTTCAGTGGTCCTTAACAGACTTCTTAGCCAGTCCCATAATCAGGAATGGATGACTGTGTGTGGTCTTCCATTTGAGGAATTTGAGACCAGCCTCGTCAACATAGTGAGACCCTGTTTCCATAAAAAAAAAAAAAAAAAAAAAGGAATTGATATTTGCTTATGCTGAGGTGGGGAAAATTATATCTGGCATTTGCAGCATCTATAAAGGAATGTAGGCTCAGTAATTGTCTTAGTCTGTTCTGTGTTGCTATAACAATACTCGAGGCTGGGTAATTTGTAAAGGAAAAAAGTTTGTGAGAAATCTGCTCCCGGTTGGGCACGGTGACTCACAGTTGTAATCCCTGCATTTTGGGAGGCTGAGACAGGTGGATCACGAGGTCAGGAGTTCAAGACCAGCCTGGCCAAGATGGTGAAACCCCATCTCTACTAAAAATACAAAACTTAGTTGGGCGTGGTGGCAGGTGCCTACAATCTCTGCTGCTCAGGAGGCTGAGGCAGAGAATTGCTTGAACCCTGGAGGCAGAGGTTGCAGTGAGCCGAGATTGAGCCACTGCACTACAGACTGGGAGACAGAGCAAGACTCCGGCTCAAAAACAAACAAAGAAGTCTGCTCCCATGATCCAAACACTCCCCACTAGGTGCCACCTCACAACACTGCCACTTTGGGAATCAAATTTCTACAAGAGTTTTGGTGGGGACAAATTATATTGAGATCACGGAAGCAGTCATAATGAATTGCTGTTGGTATTCCAATGTCTTCAGACCTCCTGACTGAAGAGAAAGAACTATAGTCCCAGTCGAGAAAGTCTGTGGTCTGGAAAAAACCAAAGTTCCAGTGACTTACTGTTTCTTATTCTCTTACTTCATCATTTCCTGTTTCCATTTTTTTAAGATCAATTGAATTTGGACTTCTGAAGAACACAGCATGGACTTCAGAAGAAAACAGCATGGGGAGTAAATGACTGGGGCTCCAGGAAGCCACATTCTGGGCAGGGAGGATTAATGTCTCTAGTTCAAGCTTATTGTATCTGCCCTAGCTCTACTCTTCCCCCAGAGGCCTAGGCTGGAGTAGTTATAATAGTATAGCCTAATGGCTCTGGAATATGCCTTCTGGAACAGTCCTAGTTTTGCCAAATGGTAGCAATATAGTTAAGTTTCTTCAGCGAGCACTGAAAAAAAAATCCAAATATCTCTGCCTTCATGGAGCTTACATTTTAACAGAGGGATATAAACAATCTACAACAGACTTAATAAATTAGGTAGTACAACAGAAGATAATTGTCACAGAAAAAGTAGAGTAAGAGAGATCTGATGTATTGGGAGGGTGAGGGCAGCTGCAGTATTGCCAGATGGTCAGGGTAGCATTATTGAGAAGGTGACATGTGGACAAAGACTTGAAGGATGTGAGGGAGTGAGCCATGTGGACATATGGGTGAAGAATGTTCTAGGCAGAGGAACAGTTACGGAGGCAGGAGAATGACTGACATTTTTTATGGAACAGTAAAGAAGTTAATGTGGTTGGGTGAAGTGATTGAGAGGAAGAATAGCAGGAGGTAAGGTCGGAGAAGTAAAGGAGATAGTGATTTGTTGGCCATTGTTAGGACTTTGGCTTTTATTCTGAGTATGATGGGGAGTCCCTGAAGGGTTTTGAGCAGAACAGACATGATTTGACTTACCTACTTACCTTTTTTTTTGGAGACGGAATCTCGCTCTGTAGCCCAGGCTGGAGTGCAGTGGTGCAATCTTGGCTGACTGCAACTTCTGCCTCCAGGGTTCAAGCAATTCTCTTGCTTCAGCCTCCCGAGCAGCTGGATTACTGGTAAGTGCCACCATGCCCAGCTAAGTTTTGTATTTTTAGTAGAGATGGGGTTTCACCATGATGGCCAGGCTGGTCTTGAACTCCTGACCTCAGGTGATCCGCACCCGGCCCTGATCTGATTTAGCTTTTAAAAGAACCCCTTGGCCGGGCGTGGTGGTTCACACCTGTAATTCTAGCACTTTGGGAGGCCGAGGTGGGTGGATTACTTGAGGTCAGGAGTTTGAGAGCAACCTGGCCAACATAGTGAAACCCGGTCTCTACCTAAAACACAAAATTTAGCCAGGCATGGTGGCAGGCGCCTGTAATCCCAGCTACTCAGGAGGCTGAGGTGGAAGAATCGCTTGAACCTGGGAGGCAGAGGTGGCAGTGAGCCATGATTGTATCACTGCACTCCAGCCTGGGCAACACAGTGAGACTCTGTCTCCAAAAAATAATAAAATAAAATAAAATAAAATAAAATAAAATAAAAATGAAAGGACCCCTCTGGATGGTTTCCATGTGTTGAGGATAGACTGAAGGAGGGGAAAGGATGGAAGCAGGGAGATCAGTTAGGTGGCCACTGTAGTTGTCTAGTGAAAACAAGATGGTTGGACAAGGGTGTTAGCAATGAAGGTGGCAAAAAGTGTTGAAAATTTGGACATGTTTTGAAGTAGAATTGGAGAAATGTCCTGATGGTCTCCATTGCATGACTCTCAGGGTTTCTGGCCTGAGTAATTGATTTTTTTTTATTTTTTGTTTTTGGCTGGCCTGAGCAATTGAAAGGATGGAACTGGCATTAACTAAGAAAGACAAGACTGTGGGTTTAGGAGATTTTGAAAGGAATATCAGAAGTTCCATTTTGGACATGTTCAGTTTGAGATGCCTATTCAAGAAGAGATGTCAACTCAGTGGTTGATTATATGATTCTATGGTTTTATAATAGGTCCTAACTAAGGACATATATTTCATAAAAAAAGGCCAGGCTCGGGGTGGCTCACGCTTGTAATCCCAGCACTTTGGGAGGTCAAGGGGGGCAGATGACCTGAGGTCGAGTTTGAGACCAGCCTGGTCAACATGGTGAAAGCTGTCTCTACAAAAAATACAAAAAAATTAGCCAGACATGGTGGTGCATGCTTGTAGTCCTAGCTACTCAGGAGGCTGAGGTGGGAGAATTGCTTGAACCTTGGAGGTGGAGGTTGCAGTGAGCCAAGGTCTTGCCATTGCATTCCAGCCTGAGCAACAGAGTGAGACTTAGTCTCTAAATAAATAAATAAATAAAATAAAAATAAAATAAATTTCATGAAAAAGCACTTCATTCAATACATGGAAAATGGTAAATGCTCAATAATGTGAATTGCAGTGATGATAGTGATTTGGATGATGATGATGATGATAATTTTTTTATTTTTATTTTTGAGAAGGAGTCTCACTCTGTCACCCACGCTATAGTGCAGTGGCGTGATCTCTGCTCACTGCAACCTCTGCCTCCCGGGTTCAAGCAATTCTCCCGCCTCGGCCTTCGGAGTAGCTGAGATTACAGGCGCCCGCCACCATGCCTGGCTAATTTTTGTATTTTTAGTAGAGACAAGGTTTCGCCATGCTGGCCAGGCTTGTCTCGAACTCCTGACCTCAAGTGATCTTCCTGTCTTGGACTCCCAAAGTGCTGGAATTACAGGCATGAGCCACTGCACCCGGCAATGATGACAATTTTTATGACACACCTCTGAGGGCACTCTGACTCAGAATTTAACCAGTTCTAGGAATGAATAAATCTTCCCATCCCTTTAGTTCAGCTGAAACAAAGTTGGGTTTTCCACTGCACCTACATTTTTACTTACAGCAAAAACAGTAATAGTAGAACCTTGGAGTGAACTTTAGAAATAAATGAAAGCCTTGTAATCTTACTACCTAATCATACTCTTTATTTTTCCATATGTTCTCCTTTTGTCTCCTCATTTTGAAAACACAATTTAAAGTACTTGAGTCATGAAGTATGTATACATGTGGGTCCTGGTTTCTTCAAGTGACATTATTCCATAAGCTATTTTCCAAGTTACTAGTTTCCATAGTTTTAAGTTTTTACTAATTGCAAAATAATCTATATTTACTTGTTCCTTTTGCTATTATTGCTCATTTAGACTGTTTTGTAACCTATCACTATTATAGCTACGACTGCAATCTCACACATTTAACAAGTTTTTTCCTCCAAAGATATATTGCCAAGAACAGAATTACTGGGTCAAAGGGAATAAATATTTTTGTAATTCTTAACACATAATGCCAACTTGTAGAAAAGTTTGCACCAATTTACAATGCCAAGGGTTGGATCTTTTCATAAAAAAAAAAAAAGAAAATAATGAGTAAAATCAAATACATCAAACTGGAGTCACTTACATTACAAAACAGATTTCCTAAGTTCGTTTTAATGCAACTGTACCCATAGATGTTTTTAGCTAGGCTCCACAGCCGCAGCTCATTTTTCTAGCCTACTTGGTCCTTATGTTTCACTTAAGTTTTAGCTTCAGTTCAGACTTGCTTGCTTCTAGGTATGGTGCATGCTCTTAAATAATCTTTTTGTTACCTGTACTGAAAATTGATTTGAAAAACCATTTTTTTAAAGACCCATGTTTTCCTTTTTACATCATTATTCTCTTATTCAAATGTTCTAGTTTTATGTCTGAGTATAGCCCTTTTATTGCACCAGGGGGTAATCAGTGATTTAATCTGACATTGCCTCCACTACCCTGGCCTACGTTAGCTATTCAAAGATACTTTAGAAGGCCGGCTGAGGTGGCTCATGTCTTTAATCCCAGCAGTTTGGGAGACTGAGGCGGGAAGATCACTTGAGCCCAGGAGTTCAAGACCAGCCAGGGCAACAGAGTGAGACTCTCTGTCTCTACAAATATATAAAAATTAGCTAGGTGTGGTGGCATGCACCTGTAGTCCCAGCTACTTTAGATGCTGAAGCAGTAGGAGTTTGAGGTTACAGTGAACTATGATCACACGGCTGCACTCCAGCCTGGGCAACAGAGTGAGACTCTGTCTCTAAAAAAGACATAAAGAAAGAAAATAAATAAAAGAGAGGAAAATTATAGGAAGGAAGAAAACTAGAATAAATCTTGTAGGTAATTTTGAGGAGGAGGGAATTAGGAACTGGAGTAGGAATGAGGAGGGACCGTAAGAGATTATAAACTTCTGTACTGCTTGAAACTTTTGGAGAAAAAGAAAATCAAACTGTATCTCTAAAGAAAAAGGATCTAACTTCATATAATTAAACTTTAAAGAGCTGCTAGTCGTAAGCAATACTTTTGACACCCTGGGACAACCAGATTCTTGGTTTTAAAAGACAAAAAAAAAAGAAATAGAGATGGGTTCTCTTTATGTTGCCTAGGCTGGTCTCGAACTCCTGGGCTTAAGTGATTCTCCCGCCTTGGCCTCTCAAACTGCTGGAATCATAGGCATGAGCCACCATGTCTGACCTTAAAAGACTTTTAAGAGTCATTTGATATATTAACTCCTACTGTACACCTATCTATTGCAATATTACTTCCGTCAGTAGGGCCTGTTTTAAAAGAGTCAGCCCACCATTTTTTTTTTTTTGACAGAGTCTCGCTCTGTTGCCCAGGCTAGAGTGCAGTGTCCTGATCTTGGCTCACTGTGACCTCTGCCTCCTGGTTCAAGCGATTCTCCTGCCTCAGTCTCCTGAATAGCTGGGACTACAGACACATGCCACCACGTCCAGCTAATCTTTTGTATTTTTAGTAGAAACGGAGTTTCATGTGTTAGCCAGGATGGTCTCAATGTCCTAATCTTGTGATCTGCCTGTCTCAGCCTCCCAAAGTGCTGGGATTATAGGAGTGAGCCACCGCACCTGGCTGAGTCATCCTGTCATTTTATAGCTAAGTTTAGCTACCAATTTGTTTTTTCTTTTATTTGTTTACTTTCTCTAATCTTTCCTTCACAGGTGTTTGGAAATTTTAAGGCCATGATTCAATATAACTGACTTTTTTGTATTATGTTAATATAATCAGAGGCGTAAAGCAATGGGTAAATATTTAACAAAGAAACAAAAATGAATGAGTACAATATAGGGAAGGGTTTCTTGTTCAAATACTAAGATTAAACAAAAACCTAAACTTTTCTCATTACTTTTGATGAGTCTGCAAGAGTTTAATAATTGTTTGGGAGAATATTTGCATGCTGAACTTTGCATTAATGTCACATTAGAATTTAAGTTGCCTTCGATTTACCGACTAGACATTATAAAGGTAAAGAAAGGGGAAAAGGAAGAAACGAGGAAGAAAGAATTCTAAAATCATACAATGTTTTCTATCAAACACAAAGTTGTGCAATTACCTTTCGTGTGTGTTTTTTTAAGTAGTTTTGAGGATTTAAAGATAGCATGTAGGGGCCGGGCACGGTGGCTCACGCCTCTAATCCTAGCACTTTGGAAGGCCAAAGCAGGTGGCTCACGAGGTCAGGAGATAGAGACCATCCTGACCAATGTGGTGAAACCCTGTCTCTACTAAAAATACAAAAATTAGCTGGGCAAAGTGGCATGCACCTGTAGTCCAAGCTATTCAGGAGGCTGAGGGAGGAGAATCGTTTGAACCAGGAGGCAGAGGTCACAGTGAGCCAAGATCAGGACACTGCACTCCAGCCTGGGTGACAAAGCGAGACTCCATGTCAAAAAAAAAAAAAAGATAGTATGTAGGCAAGGCCATTTAAGGTTCTTGAATAATATATTTAGTGAGATTTGTTATCTGAAGTGTGTTAAAGTCACAAGCTGTAGATATTTAAATTTTAGGTGACCCTTCATACTAGTTAGAATCATAGCACTCTGAGCCATCACAGGACCTGATTTCTATCCCCGCTCTTTTTTTTCCACTGGCCTATAGTGACCATCACATAAGGATACATAACAGTCAGCACTAATAAATACAGTAACAAAATATACATTTAGGGAAAGCATGACAAACATTGTAGGCACCTGATGGAAAGAGGAGCTTTAATTTGTAGAATGATTAAATTTCTGCATTTTTAAATTTAAATTTTATTTTATTTTTATTTTTCATTTACTTGTTTAGAGACAGGGTCTTGCCCAGGCTGGAGTACAATGGCGCAGTCATGGCTCACTGCAGCCTCAAATTCCTGGGCTCAAGCCATCCTCCTGCCTCAGTCTCCTAAGTAGCTAGAACTACAGCAATGTGCTGTCACGCTTGGCTAATTTTTAAAATTTTTTGTAGAGATGGAGTCTGGCTTTGTAGAGATGGGGTCAGGCTGGTTTCCAACCCCTGGCCTCTAGCAATCCTCCCACCTTGGCCTCCCAAAGCACTGGGATTATAGGTGTGAGCCACCTTGCCTGGACCTGGCCTGCATTAAAAAAAAAAAAAAACCATACAAAATAGGATGGGTGCGGTAGCTCACGCCTATAATACCAGTACTTTGGGTGGTCGAGGCGGGTGGGTCGCAAGATCAGGAGTTTAAGACCAGCCTGGCCAATATGGTGAAACCCTGGCTCTACTAAAAAAAAAAAAAAACAAAAATTAGCCAGGCATGGTGGTGTGTGCCTGTAGTCTCAGCTACTCAGGAGGCTGAGGCAGAAGAATCGCTTGAACCCAGGAGGCTGAGATTGCAGTGAGCTGAGATCGTGCCACTGCACTCCAGCCTGGGCAACAGAGCGAGACTCCATCTCAAAAAAAAACCAGAAAACAAAAAGCACACAAAATAAGGTTTTAGGTTTCTTTTGCAATGCCCAGAGCACCTAGTACAGTGATTGGCTCACAAAAGATTCAGTAAGTACTCATTGACTTTTAAAAGACTTACTCTGATATGTGTCCTTAGGGACATATTTCCCAGTCCTCATTCCCTGGGGCTCCTACAAAAATAGACCATGATCGAAATGTGTTGCAGAAACAAACTTCTGGAAATATGAAATAATGGGTCATGCTTTTTTAGCCTTTCTACTAATAACCACAGTATAACTACACACATAGAACTGCAATTTCACTTTCTACTCACTAATTTTCACTAGTATTCTGGAAACAGTTTAGGCCTTTAATTTTAGTGTTAAAAAGTAAGTTCTTTTTCTCTTACTTACAAGTGCTTTCTTACAAAAAAAAATCTATACGGTCCGGGATTTGACTTTTAGCCTGCACTAGTATTAATAAATACAAGCTTTCAAAAGACTTATCTAGGCCTAGTTTTGTGTATTCCCTCCAACAAAATTCCATAAAATATTGTACACTGATTTACAGAACATTTTATTTGCATCTGTATCCATTATTAAAAGATGTGATTCTTTAAACATTTCTGGTTTGAGTAAGGTAATTTGTACTCAGAATCGAGCAAAGCATCATTTACGTTTTTCTTTCAGACCCCCAGTGTTAGTATTTCTATAGCATTGTGATTAAGCAATTAGTCTTTGACTTCACACTGCTTTGTTTCAAGCTCTGATTTCACTACTTGTTCTCACTGTGTGGTTAATTCAACTTCCTGAGCTTTAGTTCCCTTGTAAAAAGGGATAGATCATTAAATCCATCCTTATGAAGTAAGTGTGAGAATCATCTTTTTTTTTTTTTTTTTGAGACGAAATTTTGCTCTTGTTGCCCAGGCTGGAGTACAATGGCGCGATCTCGGCTCACTGCAACCTCTGCCTCCTGTGTTCAAGTGCTTCTCCTGTCTCAGCCTCCTGAGTAGCTGGGATTACAGGTGCCTGCCACTATACCTGGCTAATTTTTGCTATTTTTAGTAGAGACAGGGTTTCACCATGTTGGCCAGAGTGGTCTCGAACTCCTGACCTCAGGTGATGTGCCCACCTTGGCCTTCCAAAGTGCTGAGATTACAGGCATGAGCTACTGCTCTGGGCCAACGATCATCTTATATAATTCTTAGCACAGTATCCCTAACATAAAGTAAATCAAATTAAAATGTGCCTAATGGGCTGAACATGGTGGCCCACGCCTATAATCTCAGCACTTTGTGGGGCTGAGACAGGTGGATCACCTGAGGTCAGGAGTTAGAGACCAGCCTGGCCAACCCGGTGAAACCCTGTCTCTACCAAAAATACAAAAATTAGCTGGGCATGGTGGCAGGCACCTGTAATCCCAGTTACTCAGGAGGCTGAGGCAGGAGATAGAACCCAGAAGGTAGAGGTTGCAGTGAGTCGTGATCGCACCGTTGCACTACAGCCTGGGCAACAGAGCGAGAGTCTTGTCTAAAAAAAAAAACAAAAAACGCGGGGGTCGGAAATGTGCTTAAGAGTGTATTGAAGCCGGGCGCGGTGGCTCACGCCTGTAATCCCAGCACTTTGGGAGGCCGAGGCGGGTGGATCACGAGGTCAAGAGATCGAGACCATCCTGGTCAACATGGTGAAACCCCGTCTCTACTAAAAATACAAAAATTAGCTGGGCATGGTGGCACGTGCCTGTAGTCCCAGCTGCTCGGGAGGCTGAGGCAGGAGAATTG